>JAEQML010049464.1:0-50748 GCA_016904865.1 Pissodes strobi | reverse complement strand
ACCGATTCTTGCGCCTTACCGCCTTTTAACTTCAACTTCTCTACTTATACTGATATTAAAAACGAAGTAATAAAGAATTAACGACCATTTTTTGAATCAAAACTTAAAATATTGTCTAAAATGACATATACCTAACCAAATATATTACTTCCAGTTTATATTGACCAAAAAAAAGAATCATATATGTCTTGAATAGTGCAGGACAACATCGAAAAGTTATTGCCATTTTTCTCGAAACTAAGGTTTTGTCACTTACTGCCTTTTAACTACCGGCGGCAGATTTTGTCACATGACATCATACGTGTGAGAGATGAGAGTATTTGTTTATGTGGATGCCTTATCTTTGTTTATGTTATGGAAGTAATAAAAACTTTACGATGATGAAGAGGGTTTTGGTTGGGTTTTAACCGAATTTTGGTGATTAACCAAAACTATCCAAAAACTTAAATTTGATTATAGCGTATCGAAATCGATCCATATGACTAAAATAAATTGGAACTAACTTAAACTAATCAAAAGTTGTTTTTGAGCAAAAACGTATTGAAATAGGTTACAAAAATTAAAGTAAGTTAAACCTAACCAAAACGGCGACATTTTGGCTACAAACCAAAACATTAAATCTGATTATAACATATTGGAACCGGTTCAAACGACTAATATAAATTGGAAACTAACTGAAAATAACCGAATGTTGATTGAATAACTAGGTATCCAAGACTAACAAGAAGCAACTAAAAACACTAAAACGGTCTTAAACGTATGGAAACAGATTAACAATATTAAAGAAAGTTAAAACTAACCCAAATTAACCGAATTTTGGCGACGAACCAAAACTAACCAAAATCATTAAAATTGGTTATTACGTATCGGAACTGCTTCAAATGACTAAAATAAATTAAAACTAACTGTAATTAAACGAAATTTGATTAAAGTACTAACCAAAGCTAATCAAAAGTAAATAAAAGGACCAAAAAGGACTAAAACGTATCGCAACAGATTAAAAATATGAAAGTAAGTTGAAATTACCCCAAATTAACCGAATTTTGACGACGACTAACTAAAAGTAACCAAAAATATTTAAATTGGTTATAACATATCGGAACCAGTTCAAATGACAAATATATTAAAAGTAACAAAAACTAGCCGAAAGCTGTTTGAATGACTAGCCAAACCTAATCAAAGGTAATCAAAAGTACCAAAACGGGTAAAACGTATCGGAATAGGTTATAAAAATTAAAGTAAATTAAAACTAACCAACACGAACAGAACTTTGGCGACTAGCCAAAACTAAACAAAAACATTACATTTGATTATAACGTTTCGGAGTCGGCTCAAATGACTAAAATAATTTGGAACTAACTGAAACTGGCCGAAAGTTGATTGAACTACTAACTAAAACTTACCAATAGCACTAAAAGGGGCTAAAACGAATCGGAACAGGTTAAGAATATTACAGAAATGTTAAGGCTAATTATATACTAATGTCTCTATCTGCAAGTGGAGAGTAACTCCTTAGGTCTTCACATCCACACCTTTTTTATTATTTTTTAATTTTTATTTTTTTAATTGATATTATTATTTAACTTTGATAATGTTTAATATTAATGTTGAAATGCATTTTTTAAGCTCTGCTTTCAAAAACTATTTGAATTACAACACAAATCACATTTTTGTTTTTAATTCATCATTTTAATGCTCCTCCCCCCCTCCCTTCCGTTGCTTCTTTGTAAAGGACTGCGAATTTTTGTTTATTATTTATTACTGCTTGTTTTTTTATTTTAAGTTTAGTACATTTTGTACAGTACTTATGTGGAATTATTTAATATAACAAAACTAAATCCGAACTTTATAGCAGTCAGTCTGTTTGTGATTATTTAAATATGTAGATTGTTAAACACCTGCCTATATTATTAATAGTCTTCAATAGGGCAATAAATAAATAAAAAGGTACAGGCCCATCTAGAAGGTTTTACCTAAAAAAAATGCAAGGGCTCCCATTAAAGCACACAAAACCTTTTCATCTTATATATCTCTATTGTAATGATAATAAAATTGTATTAGGTGTTATACAACTAGGTAGATATTTAGGTACAAAAATGTCACGCCATTATATTTAATTTCAGTTAATATCATTTTTATGCAAACCTAAGTTGAAGTAAGACATTACCTACCTTTCTGAGTGTAAAAAATAAAAATATAAAAAATATTAAAATATTTTCTATCAATTGTTCTCCTTATTTCCAATAGCTTGTCTTTCTTAAGATCGGTTTACTATATTGTTGATTTGTTTTAAATTTTTTGTAACTAGTCTTCGACCTGTTGGAAATGTAATACTATTTATATTTATTTAATTATAAGTATTTTTCTGTTAACATATTTTCTTGTAATTTGTAAATAAAATAAGTATTATTATATAAATATTATTATTAAAATTGATAACTTCATTAGAATGCTTCCATCTAATAGCTTGAAGGTCTAAATATCTGAAAAAAACGTGTGTAAAAAAATGTAATACGATCTAACGCCTATTTAATAAGAAGTATTTTAAATCCGTCCCCGACTTCTACCCGCAGTGCGAGACAGATAGCTAGAGTCAAGCAAATCCTACCAGATGAAAGGCGCCGCGCGCCGCCGCCGCGCAGTACCCCAGATGTGTATTATGGTAAGCTGTGCTGGTACTGCCAGTATTATGGTAAGCTGTGCTGGTACTGCCAGAGTCTATAGATATTCTAGTACTGCGTTGCACCGTGATAAACAATGCCCTTACGCCTCCGGGCGTCATGATTGAGAAAACATAAATTTAAATTTTCCAAATTAGATAAACGCTTAGCGATATTTGATTCAAATGTGGTGTGACTACTTGTGGTATTATAGGAATCATAGCGACTAACTTTTATATGTTTAAATATTTTTCTAATTCTTTAACTGAAGCTCTACAATGTCTAATTCTTGTTTTTCCATTTTTGAATTTAATGAAAATTGCAAAATAAAATATGCAAAATTTGCACTCTAGTAACTGACTTTTAGCCCTATTATTCTATTCTTTGCTTTTAGGTAGATATTTTTTTTTCGTTTCATAATTTATTTCGATCGTATCAAAAATACAAGAGTCGTCTTTATCCTCTATCAGCTTGGGGATTATAATAATTACTAAATTAGGAACAATTTCAGTAGTGGTCTATTGTTTTTTTCTTAATGCAACCTATTATGTTTATTTATTCTCGGGCAACAAGGCAATTTCCATCCAACCCATTCGTTGTTAAATAAGCCAAGGAATTAATTGAAATATACTATGTGAACATTGTCAATGTATCTGAGAGCTCTGTTGTATTTTAGAGAAGCTAATGCGAAAAAATTGTTATTAATAACTGTAGCTACTTAGAGTAAGTGTATTTACAATGCACCAGCATTAAGGCCGTAACCATTTTACTTACCTTTGTCTTAAATTATAATTAAAATATTCACCATACATGAACAAAAGCACCGGAAAAACGAATTTGGTAAAAGTGTAAAAACTATACTGCATGACTTAGACATTTTATCAGTCATTTTGCACATTATCAGCTGTAATTTACCTTGACGGTTCCTTAGTAGCAAACCATAAACCATTTCAAAGTAGATCCAAAGGATCAACTGGTCCGCTGTTGCCGGTTAGACTGAAGTTATATCCTCATGTGCGAACATCGCGGAAAAGTAATAATTGACAGTTTCTCTGACAATCCGCGAAAAGCTGATTTTCATGCGGAATTCCTATTTCTTTAATAAGATTTTATGATCCTTTTTTGTGTAGAAAAATACATATTGATTAGGTGAATAAAAATAATATGAAACTCCGAAGTGCGATACATTATTAAATCATTCTTTACTGAGATGAGAACTAACCACACGGTGTAGGGGAATGAGGGGCATAACCGCATAGCGGGGTAGAGCCCCATACCCCATCTACTGCCTAAGAGCCACCCGTCCGTCGGCATTAACAGAGAGAAAACAACTAACAGGAGAGGCGACAATAAACGTCGGCACCTTTTATGTTGGTGTACCTATTTTTGGTGACCTTGACTCTGCTCCGTTGACAACAATACCACTAAGTAACGGGAGAAAAATATTTGAAGTTGACATCTGATCACCTGAAATCGGCGTTTTGATTTTGACAATTATACCCTTTGTGCTTGGAAATGCGCATACAAAATCGATTGACATTGCGCGTACCGTGCGCAGACTCGTACCTGTCATATGGAATGAGATGACAGCGACGAAGATGGATGGGACGGCCGCCATTTGTATTCCAGTGTTTGTTTTGTAGCTCATGTTGGTTTCTGTATTGTAAACTGTAATTTACAGCTTTCTTGTGTTTAATTTGCTAAATAATTAGCCAAATTGTGTTTAACTGTTGTGTGCCAAGTTGCAAAAACTATAACAGAGATGCTCAAATGCATAATTTTTCCGAAATATCCATCGGTAAGTAAAAATCCGTTAAGTCCCTCTGCTCAATCAGAGTTAACAATTTTCGGCAGAAAATGATTTAGAATGTATCAAAAATCTACTAATTCCCCACATGAATCTTTGATATAGGTTTGTGAATAGTAAATGCATACCTACATTAAAACTGTTGCCATTCAATAATATATTTGCAATTGAACTTTTTTAAGAATACAATCTTAAATTGAAATGGATCATAATATAATGGATCTAATTCTACGAATATTAACAATATGAGGTAATTTGTAAACAACAATGGTTATAATTGATATGGAAAGACATAGCCTGTTTCTTTTTAATGCCAAAAGTACGATAAACATCACCCATATTTACATACATTTTATATACCTTTATCCTTATACTTTGTCTCCATAATTTGCCAAATATCTTGAATAGTTTGAGAAATGCTAATCATCTATATCAATAAATCTACTATTAACGATAATTTCTTATTTTCTTAGCTCTACAACTTTTGGGTAGAAAAGATTGGGAGGGAAGCTTTGAAGATGAAGCCTTCAGATAGGGTCCGCAAGTCTTATCGCATTTGCGATATTCACTTTGTATCCTCAGCTCGCTTAATAGGAACTCGGAACAAATCCACCCTAAAACAAGATGCTTCCAACTTTGTTCTTTGATAAACTTCTAGAGGAATGTATGTTAACTGTATTATTTTTGTTCATATGGAGAAGAGGCATTAGAGAAAATTCAAACATTTAAAGTTTCAAGATTTGTTTCTAGAATCTCCATGTGGCAAGGTGGAGCATGAAAAAATTGTCCCAGATATACATAAGCAGACAATTGAGGTGTCATCTACTTCAGCATCTGTGAAGCCTCCATAACTCCAGCTTTCAACACCTGTTGAGAGACCTCTTTATAAAGTGTATGCATCAACTAAAATCTCAAGTAAGTAGGTAAAATTAATTTAATTATGCTCAGATATCTGAAATTTTGAACTGGTTCTTATGACACTGAATAATTACTAACTGTATAAAAATCGACAATATACATACGTAATCAATTTCTATATGCCCTATTAAATGTTCACTTTAGCAAAAATGAGGATTTTACAGTATCAAATAAAGGGGTATAAGACATGCTTATATTTGAAAAGAAATGATTTTGCAGGATACTAGGAATAGGGCCAACAAGGGTTTAGGACTTCTTTCAGGTGGATACTATTTAAAAAACTATTTCATGTTTGGAATTTGGTTTGGGGATAGAGAAGCTATGTTAGTTAGTGGGTGTAGGAGTAAAACTATACAAGTCGTCAGATGTTAATCGGGAAAATTTAATAGAGAATAGACCTCGAAAAAATAAAAAGGAAAATCGATAAAAACTTGTATGATTCAAAGCTTTGTTTTCAAGGTACAGGCTGTTGAAGTTTAATAAAAAGTATAGTTTTTTATTCATAGTTCAAAAACTCCTTGCAGTAGCGTCTCGGAGGGCAATTTATGTGGAAAAAAACTGATTTTTTGTAATTTTCATATTTTGTCAGATTAAACATTTCAAAATACAACATTTTTTTCTTCTACATTTTTCTCTATCTTGTTTACTTTTTGAGAAAAATTGAAAATTATCTATCTGCACGCACCTGAAAAAATAAAGTTTAAATTCAGTCAATAAATTTAAACAATAAATGAAGAGAACAGTTTTTATTGAAATAATTCACAATAATTGTTCGAATTGATAACCTCCAATATCAACACATTTAATATAAATTATTTAAACCGTTCAACTTGCCAAGTTCAACGAAAATTGGCCCAGGGGTTTTGAACTATTAATAAAAAAGTATAAATTAACTTCAACTCGTACCTCGGAAACGAACCTTTAAATCATACAGTTAAGTTTATCAAATGCATTAGAGTGAGTACTGTTTTTGAATGAAACGGTATAGTGTGCCACTTGTAGTATTTGCTAACAAATATGTATGATTAATTCAATGACATACCCTGTATATTGATCTTCTAAATACATATTTCTACACCAAGAGAATCGTCTCACAATTTTTTTTCCTTCCAGGTTTAGGAAAGCGTACCACTTTTTTGTCATAGATAAAAGTACTACCTATAGCATTAGATTTAACTCCAAGGCTAGATCTTTTCACAAAATAGCCAGTCAGCTGCGAAAAATAGCCAAAAAACTGTGAAGAAAAAGTTTTAAAAATGCCTTCTACACTATTGAATTTATATTATATTAATATTGTTATGTTGTATTATTATATATTTGTTGTATTTTCATATGCCATGAATGAACCATGAATCTGCTGTATTTTTATTAAAAAAAAATTTCCAACAGCTTTGTCAATAATAGGAATTAATATGTAGACCATTAAGCATATTTTGAATTTGATATTTAAAAAATTATCCACAATGAAACGTTTTTTATTTCAAATTAACTCTTAGTGCAAAAAATGCTTTCATTAGCAATTGTTCGATATGCTCTAAATTTTGACAGACGCATATCTGACAAAATGAAAACCATATCGAGCAAAGAGATTTCTCAAATGTCTGATTTTTATTTCATTTTTCAAATTTCCACTTCAACGAGAAGAGCAATTCTCTTTGCTCGACATGTGACTGTCAAAATTTAGATCAGCAAGTGAATTCTCCAATGTAATCATTTCAAACCTCCCGCCATTCTTATTTGGTTCATTCCTAAACCCACCAGATGGCGCTGAATGTCAGAAGGATTCCATTCGTTATACAGAGTTGCCTATCTATTTTTTAGAGTGTTTTATGTATCATGGCCAACGGTTTTAAAGGTGATGCGTGCGGTGATTTATGGTGGAATTGTTTCGTCATTCAGTTTAAGGTACGTGATCTGGTTTTGCCTTGCCTCGTCTTGTTTTCAGTTAGTCAATACTTTACTATATGTATTATTCTTAGTTTTTTGTATGGCATTCGCTGTAAACTAACTTTTATGTCTCTTAAATAAGCCTTAGGTGTGATTCTACGATTTTCCATTTTTGGTTTATGTTGGATTCTTTACCTGATCTACGTTGGGGGCCCAATCGGACGGGGCAAAATCGGACGCTAGCCGGATTTGCCCCATGCAGTTGGTTTTGCGCTTCGATTAATTATTACGTTCTTTTTAGAAAAAATGGTGTGAAGTATAAAAGAAAAACGGAATGCCAAGATTGGACGAACGAGTCTATGCAGAATCCCATTGAAGCAGTTATCTCTGGAACAATGGAGTACCAGAAAGCTGCTGGTTTGGTGTGCCTCGATCTGCATTGGTGGACAGAGTAAAAGAGCAAAAATCTAGTGCTTCGTCGAGGATGCTGCAAAAAAAGGTAACCTATTTTTTTACTCACTTATTTACGAATTTGATAAAATTCACTTTAAGAGACTAGTCTTCCTTTTTTTCCGGAATGTGTCATTTTAAGTGTGTCTTTACAAAGGAACAAGAAGACGAGTTTATAGCATATGCCAAAGATATGGAACTGCCGCTTTTTGGCTTAACAACGAGTTAAGCCGAAAAGCCGCAGTTCCATGACATTAGAATTAAGACGAATAGCTTATCAGTTGGGCCCACCGCCCAAGAAACAAATTACAGCACAACTTTAATACCCAAAAACAACTTTCTGGCTTAGACTTGTTAAAAGGATTTTTTCAAGATATTCAGAATTGTCATTAAGGAAACCAGATGCAACTTCTGCGGCAAGAGTCATGTGGGTAAATTTTTCAATTTATTGGAAAGTCTTATGGATCGATATAAGTCTTTAAGCGAGCAACATTTACAATGTTGATGAAGTTGGACTTACCATCGTATCAAAAACTCAATCAATAATTACTGACTTAAAAAGCAGAAGGCAAGTTTCCACCCTAATTTCAGCTAAAAGGGGTCAGTTAGTGACAGTAGAGCTGTGCATGTCTGCCGCAGGGCATTATATCCTCCGCTTCTTTTCTTCCCGAGAGTCAGAATGATGGGCGAACTTTTAACTGGAGCTCCACATGGAACAATCGCAGCATGCCAACCAAATGGATGGATGTAAACAGAAATTTTTGTTCAATGGCTGGAACATTTCATTGATCACGTAAGATCTAGTAAGGATAAGCCAGCCTTGCTGATACTCGATAGTCATGTCACGCATACGAAGAACTTTAACCATATTGGCCTTGCAAGAAAAATGGAGAGGTAATTTTATGTTTGCCAGTTTTGCCACCCCATTGCAGACATGAATGTCAACCTCTAGACGTAAGCTTTAATTCGCCATTAAGCCAATTTTATACTCAAGAGATTAAGGCTTGGCTCTGAATGAATCCTGGGCGATTTGTATCGCAATTTCAGGTGGCGAGTTTATTTGGCAGAGCCTATCAGTGTCCCGCTACAGTACAAACCGTCGTCCACGGGTTTGAAAAACTGGGATTTACAAACCGTCATGTCTTTACAGAGGCAGACTTTGCAGCATCAAAAACAACAGACAGACCTGAAATCCCAAACAACTCAGAGATCAATATTCCCACATCTTCTGCACAACCTGTAGAAGTCGGCTCACCAGTTGTAAGCCCATCTGAATTAAATTTGTAACATGCACGATACACATATAACGGTATGCTGATTTCTAGACCCGTTTTTTACTCACCCGCGCATCTACGTCATCTGGGAAAATTTGACGCTGTCATAGTTTATTTAATTAAGTGAATTTTTAGATTTGTTTTGTGTTTATATAATGTTATAGGATTATTTAAATTAAAAACTTATAGTATAATTATACCGAACTGTGCTGTGGCTACTTGTAAGAATAATAATAGGACCACCAAAGGGAGTAATATGAAATATTTTCGTTTTCCTAAACACGAGTTAGCAAATCAGTGGATTCGTGCTTGTCGAAAAGAAGATGGAATTAACATAAGTATCTTTAATTATTAAAGCTTTACTTTATTATTTATTATTTTTATTACATATTTCCACGGTTTACATGATTTTTTATAGCAGTGCCACACACTCTAAACGGACATCCTATGGCTAGAGATGGATCCTAATTTCACGTACCGTACCGTGATTGTAGTTGCTGCTAATTCGACATTCGGGTGCTGCTGTGCCATAGTTCCGTTCCTTAAACATTCTTTTTAGATATACCACGATCAAGTCACGGTTCACGGTCCAGCCAGACACTATGTGGTTAAATAAATATTTGCCAAAATTTAAATAAGTAAAAAAATAAAGCAACATGTATTATTGAAGTGTGATTGAAGTGAAACTTCTTAACGCGCGCCGGGAGGAATATTTACACATGCTCACATACGATGGTACCAGGGTACTAAAATCGGTTAGGTTCTGTAGCACTACAAAAGCTCGTTGATTTGCGCAGCTAATCGCGCCATGTCTTCGCGATGCAATCGTTCTGTTTCAACAGCTCTCGTGGCCGAGTGGTCTAGGTGGTAGGTCTCGATTCGGTGGAACGGCGCAGCCTGGGTTCGAACCCCGTTGCTTTTTTAATTTTTTTTTTTTAAGGTTTATGAAGAATTTTTTTTTTCATTTGGGCCTTTTCTTTTTGTTAATTGCGTGGTATATTTTAAAAAACTACTTTTTAACGAAATCCGTTACGATATGTATTTGATTTTATTGTGATATGTAGCTTACAAGCAAAAAATATGGGATTTGCTCTATTACCTTGTCAAGGCATAACCGAAACTTTTATGAAGAATATTTTTTTTCATTTAGGCCTTCCCTTTCCGTTAATTAGTATTATGTTTAAAAAATTATATATTTAAAAAAACTACTTTTTAACCAAATCCTGTACGATATGTAGGGGTCGTCATCTCCTTGACAACTTCTTGATTTTGTCTAGATCTTGTCTTGGTTTTAAGACAAGATCATGGCAAGAAATGATCTTTGTTTTTCAAGACAAGACAAGAAATTAGTTCTCAAGTCCAAGATTGTAAAATAAATGTAAAATAAAAAACAACTCATTTGTTTTGCTAGTTTATTGAAAAAAAAAGCACTGAAACATTTTTAATGGAATGGTAAAACAATTATTATGGAAAAAATAACTTTTTTATTTTCAAACATTTTTGGATATGTTATGGCTTAAGGTATTGGGATCAAAAAGTACTTTGCAAACCGAGTCTACCTCAGTGGAAATGAAATAAATATGTAAAAATGAGCGAAAAATATTTGTAAGGGTTCAGAATATTGACTATTAAATAATGAGGTCAATACAAGGAAAATTAAAATTGTACTTTCAGTTTGGTAAAACTATATCTTGTGGGCTAAATTAAATTAGATAATTTCTTAATGCTTAATGACTTTTTATTTGCATGGGATTTTTTTTTATTATTTTTGGATATGTTATGGGCTTAGACTATTATAGTCTAAGGTTATGGGCTAAGATACTGGAATCAAAAAGAACTTCTCTAAGCAGATCTACTTTAGTGGCGTACAGAATATTTGAATTTACGCATTTTTTTTAAATTAAGAAAACGTTTATTTATTAAGGAATGAATTATAAAACAATACTATCATGACCACGTGCCCCTCGATTCTATGCATCAAGTATAAACATCACATCAACCAATCTCATCCCGACTTTTTTACTTAGTTCTCAAATGTTGAAATAATACTTAACTACCCATTTATACATTTAAATTATTTTCTAGAGTAAAACTATGTATAATATATCATTTATAATTAGTAATATAAATATGGAATGAAAATGCTTTTATTCTTTAGTTAACACACGTACACGTATAATTAGGAACGTACCTATTATCGAAAATGTCCTTTAAAATCTCCCAAAACTGCGAATATTGCATTTCAAAACATACACTGTGGGCAAAATTAAATTGGAACCCTCTTTAATGCTTAATAACTTTTTTATTTTCAAAGGGTTTTTTATTATTTTTGGATATGTTATGGCCTAAGGTATAAGGATTAAAAAAAACTTTGCAAAGACGGTCTACTTCAGTGGCGTACAGAAAAGGGAGTATTTTTCAAAACTAATGCATTTCAGGTCGTTGAAAAATCGGCCAAATGAAATAAAAATGTAAAAATGGGCAAAACAGATTTGAAAGGGTTCGGAATATTGACCATTAAAAAACCAGGTCAATACAAACAATTAATACTTTAATTTTGATAAAACCATGTTTTGTGGGCCAAGTTAAATTGGATCCTTTTTTAATGCTTAATGACCTTTTATTTTCAAAGGATTTTTTATCATTTTTGGATATGTTATGGCCTAAGGTATTGGGATTAAAAAGAACTTTGCAAGTACGGTCTACTTCAGTGGCGCACTGAAAAGGGAGTATTTTTCAAAACCAATGTATTTCAGGTCGTTGCAAAAATCGGCCAAATGAAATAAAGATGTCGAAATGGGCAAAAAAGACTTGAAAGAGTTCGGAATATTGACCATTAAAAATCTAGGTCAATACAAACGAAAATAAAAATTGATACTTTAATTTTGGAAAAACCATGTCTTGTGGGCCAAGTTAAATTGGACCTTTTTTAATGCTTAATGACCTTTTACTTTCTAAGGATTTTTTATCATTTTTGGACATATCATGGCCTAAGATTCAAAAAGAAATTTGTAAAGCGGGTTTACTTTAGTGGCGTACATTAAAATTTAAAATAATTTTTTTTTAATTTTAAAAAATTTAAGTAGATTCAAAATTTCTGGACGCCAATGAAGTAGACCCGTTTTGCAAAGTTCTCTTTGATTCTAATGTCTTAGGCCATAACATATCCAAAAATGATAAAAAAATCCTTTGCAAATAAAGAGTCACTAAGCATTAAAAAGGATCCAATTTAATTTGGCCCACGAGACATGGCTTTACCAAAATTAAAGTGTAAATTTCAATTTTGTTTGTAGTGATCTGGTTTTTTGACGGTCAATATTCCGAACCGTTTCAAATCTTTTTTGCCCATTTTTACATCTATATTTCATTTGGCCGATTTTTGCAACGAGCTGAAATACATTGGTTTGGAAAAATACCCCCTTTTATGTACGCCACTGAAGTAGAGCCTCTTTGCAAAGTTCTTTTTAATCTCAATACCTTAGGCCATAACATATCCAAAAATGATAAAAAAGCCTTCGAAAATAAAAAAGTTATCAAGCATTAAAAAAGGTTCCAATTTAATTTTGCCCACAGTGTATGTTCTATACACACTTACATAACAGAATCGAAAGGGTCGTTCCCGGGTGGCGTCACACGTTTCTGTGTGGGAGGTTCTGCCTGCGCAAGAGCATACCGTTATATGTGTATCGTGGTAACATGATAAAATGGATGTTTCACCTGGAATTTTGCAACCTGATGCAGTCGCTGGACCATCTGCATTAGATGTGCTGTCACTCAAATATGTGAATTTAGATACGAAATATCAAAAACTGTGACTGTGTGAGACTTGACAGAAACATTATCAAAAGCAAAAACTTTCAACAGTGTAAAAATATTTCTTTTTGAAAACAAGTCTCTACCTACAGCAAGGGCCAAGGCGGTAACCAAGAAACCAAATGAAAACACTAGAACAAAAAAGTAATGCTGATGGCACACTTTGCTTTTATTGTCAAGAAAAATACTCAAAGACAAGTAAGACGGATCAGTGGATTTAGTGCACAAAATATAAGAAATTGGGCACATAAAGATTGCGGATGTTGGCTTTTAGAGGAACTCAACATTTTTGAATGTGATAGATGTTAGTCTTATTAGTCGAATATGCGGTTTTGCCCCCGATGGCATCCGCTTTTGTCCCATTGTATGGGGGCACAACCGGATTTTGCAGCTTTTTTATTATTTTTTCAATACGTTAGAATGCATTAAGTTCTTATTTTTTTATATTACGTCCTAGATTCATAAGGCATTGTAAAGTATATTCCAAAAAAAAAGTAAAACAAAATGTATTACAACTTTTATAATTTCAATTTTTCCTTAGGTATGCGGCGAAGGGTTTACTCGCTGCGAAGGCGCAACCAGCAAAAACTAACCTAACGCATGAAAAGCATGTACATTTAATGAACATTTATATTACCGTCGTCCTATGGCGTATATCTAGCACCCATGTAGCACAAGTGCTGTTACTGTATATACTAACCCAAACTAACCCTTTAGAATTTGGCATTGGCATATACATATTAAAATTTTAGAGGTATCGTCTTAGAGAATGAAACTTTACCAAACGTAAGTGGTAAAATTCAACAAGAGGTCGAAAAGTTTGTCAAGCTGCATTGCTCACGGAACACCATTCACCTTCGTTCCCCTCATTATAGGAAATCAAAAAAAAACGAGAGGATTCTGTTTAACATAATTATGTAACTATAATTCTGAATTTACTGAAGAATCCTTTAAACACTGATCGGTCCATACAAAGTGTGCACACTTAATAAGTAAAATCAAATACACTTACACACTCATTGTATTTTATAGCATAACGTTGGGTTATGCTATGCTGGATATCTTATAATGACATTATTTTATTTTTGGATCGATGATATTTTCCAAAATAAAAAGCAGGGAATATATAGATTTTATAAGTATGGTAGTCGAATTAAGAATTGCGCTCTAATACATAACGGACTTGAGAGGAAGACATTTTCAACGCAGGCTTATTATAGCTTATATGTTAGAAGGGCTGTACGAAATATTATTGCATATTAACCACTACGTTGCAGTTTCAGGGTGTAATATAGAAATTACTACGTTACGTATTCGTATTCTTAATGTTTTATAATATCAGTATGTACTTTTGTACTATAAACTATGTCTATTAGGTACTTGTCTTGTTTGTTGTGCCCCCCTTTCGGAGGACAATTGGCTTTGCTACGAGGCAATACGCCAGCACATCCCTCGTCCGGCGCTTAGACAGCTTAGACATGCTATAGAAAGAGCTACCCTTCTGCTTGTGTTACACGATATTCCATTCCGATATGCCTTGTATTCGGTGGGAACCTCCAGTATGACGGGTCTGTGTCTCTGGTGACTCCCGAGTCTTGCACAAAACTATAAATCTATGAACGGCACAGTTAGAAATGGTCCCCCGGCTGCCCCCGGCCTTGATATCGGCGTAAGCATTTTAAGATCCTTTACACAAATAGAGCACTATGTAAAAATCGACCTCTCCTATTGGTCGATCCGCCTGGCCCTCCCGCTCGCTTCGCTCGCTACGGGGGCTCAAGAAAAGGAAACTAACCAGGTGCTAACCCAAACTAACCCAAGACATACCCAAAATCAAGAAAAAACTGTATAGAAGCATAATCTTAAAGAAAAATAAAAAAAAGCAACGGGGTTTGAACCCGGCTCGTCCGGGTGAGACCTAGTCATCTAAACCTCTCAACCACGAAGGCTTTTGCTACAAAACGATTGCATCACGAAGACATATTGTAATAGGAGATGGATCGACCAATAGGAGAGGTCGATTTTTACATAGTGCTCTGTTTGTGTAAAGGATCTTAAAATGCTCGGCGTAAGTGGGTATTTCTTCTGGCTAGGTAAAAATGAAACGACACAGACTACCCTCGCTGGGACATCCGATTTTTCCTCGGGCAGCCCAAATGGTCACTGAACGATTGCCACGCGTCATCCAAAATGGCGACGGAGGCGGAGGGCCGATAGCCGACACGTGTTGATTCAACAGAGAACGAGGCGGAAGTGGTATTAGGTTTAGGTACTTCAAAAATGAGACGCATCTAAAAGTGGGACGTAATTAAAAAGTCCGCAAAAATACGCTTATCGACAATAATAGTACTATTTTAAAACAGCTATCCTGATCTAAAACTGAGCTTTATCCACAATACCGAAACATAATTTTTGCACTCGACGCGCGTTTCGCTAACCATGTTAGCATCATCAGGAGATGATTAAAACAGTTTTAATCATCTCCTGATGATGCTAACATGGTTAGCGAAACGCGCGTCGAGTGCAAAAATTCTGTTTCGGTATTGTGGATAAAGCTCAGTTTTACCCGAGTACATCCACCACCGAGTAGCGACAGAAACCGTCGGAACCATTGAAGTTTGGGGGTCAAATTTTCTTTCTCTCTCATTTGACGCGTTTGACAGATAAACAACCTATTTCACTGGTTAAATTGTGAAGAACTCGTTTACACTATCGATAATTTGAAGTGGACTTAATGAGATAAGGATATTTGCGGTTGAATTAATATGAATATCATTGAAAAACTTTATTAAAAGAAAAGATTTTGTTTTCTTTATTTTATCACACACAAAAGAAACATTTTTAAATTATAGTCTAGAAAAATTATAGTCTAGAAAAATCAAATTTGGTGAAACAAATTAACAGAAATAGTATTGCAATTAAATGATTTGAAGTGAATACTTCTTTGGTTTTATGAGAGTGATTTTTCAAGGCCGCGTCACATGGTTTTCTAATATTCGTCCCGCGTTACGAAAAAAATTCGTATCATGAGGTATGATTAAATTTGTGCTATAATACAAAGAGTGTAGCAAACGTATCGGAACCGACTCAAGTAATTAAAATAAGTTGAGAATAAGTGAAACTAACCGAAAGTTGATTGGACGACTAACCCAAACTAACCAATTCTATTAAAATTGATTATAACGTATCGGAACCGGCTCAAATAAGTAAGATAAGTTAAGACTAAGTGAAACTAACCGATAGTTGAATAGACGACTGACCCAAACTAACCAAACCTATTAAAATTGATGATAACGTGAATTAATGGCTTTATGTGTCTATCTGTCTCCTGCTCATGCGTCGAACAGTCATCAGACTTATTTGTATACACACCAGACCTAACAAGAAAAAATATGGTGTATCTAAAAGCACTTCTATGAAATAAATAAAATACAAACTATATGTCCTTCTTTGCACAGCATTGCAACGCATGCGGGATACAGCTGGTAGGGCTAAAAAATACATTTTGACATAAAATTGATACTTAGTTATAATTCTTAAGATGGCGACTGGGTGCCATTTTAAAGGTATTTACACAGTTTTAATTGCGGAACATAAAGTGTTTATTGTCACCTCCTATGGTACCTACAACGCCTTATCAAAATCTTTCAATTATGGGTTTAGCGTAAATAAAATATCAGCATGAACTCGCCTCTCCAAATTTGAGTACTTTGGTAGCCACAAGACACACGTAGGTAAATCTAAACTTTATTATATATTTTTTTAAATATTAACAAATAGTTTATTTACCGTCTATACATGCATCAAGTTTCTTAATTTACGTAGTTTTGTTTTTGATTTATTAAATTTCAAATCTCTGTTTCTAAATGTTAATGTGTAAAGTATCAAATATCTTAGATCTAACAAATAATTTTAACAGAAATAGTTTGGAAAAATTTTCACAAGGAGCATCAAATTTCATATTTTCAAATAAATGTAATAGTGTATTTGAAATCTGATCCCCTATGGAAATTTTCTCAAATTCCTTATTAAAAATGATTTCTAAATTATAAATAAAAATGACGAAAGCTTCTGGGGGTGTAGACAATCAAAAATGAGAACTTTACTCAAAAGTTATTAAAGCACATTTAATTTGAACCTATATAATATCTTAAAAAAATTATTTTGATAATAAAACTAAACAAAAATTTTAAGAAACGTATTGAGATCAAATTCCTTTTAAAAGTGTAATTGAAAGAATATTAATATGTATAAGTAAAAGAAATATTAAAACAAAGAAAAAAAATGGATTTGTCTGGTTTTGCATGAATGGAATGATTTTTTCTATTTTTCATGTGAATTTAGTGGCTTTTCGTCATATCTCTGTTTAAAAATCGATAGAGCATGTGTAAAAGAAATATTAAAACTATAAGAAAAAAAAATGGATTTGTCTGGTTTTGCATGAATGGAATGATTTTGTCTATTTTTCATGTGAATTTAGTGGCTTTTCGCCATATCTCTGTTTAAAAATGGATAGAGCATGTCGAAATTAGTGGAAATCCATGCCCAACTCGAAAAACACAAAAAGTGGGTTTTCGGTTTTTGCATCACCTCCTCATTTAGTAAAATATGGTGTTATTCCGAAAATGTCTAATTAATGGATTTTTTTTTTTGTAATTTTGAATATCGGAAATCTGTTATGGAGATGAAAATTACATAATAATTCTATTTGACTAGTAATTTGCTCTCTAAACATGTACAATTTTTTTCGCGGAAATTCTTTATATGGAAAATATTATAGAAATTATTTAAATTGACATATTAGTTCCATGTGTTTTGTTAGTTTGGATTAATTTTGGTTCTGTATTAGGTAGGTTTGGTCAAGCGCGTAGCGCGCTTGTCACATTGCGCTTCTTCGATTAACTAAAGTTAGTTTCGATTATTTTTGCTAGGCGCGCTTGTCTCTTCACTCTCGTTAATTGGGGTTAGTTTTGTTTAGTCTGGGTTAGTATTGGTTAGTCTGGGTTAATCTTGACAAGTTTGGGTTGGTTTTAGTTAGTGTTGGTTAGTTTTGATTAGGTTGGATTAGCTGTAATTGATTTAGGTTAGTTTTGGGTAGTGAAGAGACAAGCGCACGTAGCGCGCTTGTCTCTTTACTCTGGTTAATTAGGGTTAGTTTTGCTTAGTCTTGGTTAGTTTTAGTTAATCTTGATTAGTCTGAGTTGGTTTTGGTTCGTTTGGGTGAGTGTTGTTTTCTATTGATTAGTTTGGAAGAGCTGTGGTTGGTTCGGATTAGTTTTGGTTAGTTGGGAATAGTGAAGAGTCTTTTTACTCTGGTTAATTGGGGTTAGAGAGGTAGAGAGGCACTCTTAGCCAAGATTTTTTTTCAAATACATTTTCGCTAAACTTTTAATTTTTTCTTTGAAAATGACAATGATGTATTTGCGGCGAAAAATTTTGATTGTCCTGCGTTGAGAGAGATACTCTAATACCAAAAAATAAATTTATTCTTTTTCAAACGGATTTCCGCTAGATGAAACTTGACCCATGATCGCAACAAATACATCAACCGCCTGACTATAAATGAAACATCCTTTGCTCCGTCATATGACAGATAAACAATCAATCTCGCGCAGGCGCCATGAAAATTGAAACTAGTAAAGTCGCTACTCGGTGGTGGATATACTCGGCTTAGTGCATGTTGCCGAAGGTTCCAAACCCCAACATAGCTATCCTGATTGTCATTTTGATCTTGTTGCGTTCTGTCAAGATAAAGTCAGATATAAAAAAAGGAGAGTAGAAAATCTTATGATAGGTGCTTTTTATATACTTTATTTGGTTTTCATTCTGAGAGTTACAAACGTTTGTTAAGTGGTGATATTTTTATTATGATTATTTAAAATAACATTCTCAGATCATGTGGCCTCTAAGATTTTTGAACAAATAACAAGAATACAGAAGTAACATTATTGATTGATTAGACGTACTCTTATGGAAGATAATATCTTCTTATACTATCGACTTGTATCTTGGAAGCAAAATCTTCTTGAATTTTGAAAGATTAAAACAAACTCCGTGATAGGTATACCATTAGCTAAAATTCAAAATACATCCTCTATTTTCAACTGCCAACTGATTAATTTCCTCTATGATATTTCTTAATTATCCTAGGGTAAATAAACATATTGTTACTAATATAGAAGATCTAATGGCACTTGATAAGGCAACTCTATTGTCAGATATATGAAGGTAAATAATCACATTAGGTCAGGTCCTAGATTTTCTCTGTTCTATTACACATACTTTAGGTTTCACATAATATTCATTATAATTATCTTACATATTTTACTGGAACTGTCAATAAAATTTTCACAGCAAAGCAAACTGTCAGGCTTTTTACCTCTGTGTAACTCCGACTCTAAACTATACACTCTTTAAAATAGTATACTCTATGTCAAAAGTTGATGTCCCAATCTGATGTTTCATCTGGTGGGATATCATTGTCCTTTGCAAAGCAGTCAAAGTTGGTGGTATCACATGGGCCCCTGACTGGCTGTTGGATGGACGACGGAAGGGTTCCCGCTACCAGGCCATCCCAATCGAACCCTTGGAACCATCTAGAATTTAAAAAGTTAATAGGAACATTTTATATAAATAAATTTACTATGTGAAACAAAATTTGCCAGGGAACCGACTCGGTTGCATATAATACTTTTGCCATATCAGTTAGAATTTGTATATACAGTGCTCACCAAAAATTCTGCATTATATGAGTATTTTTATAGGGCTTAAGAAAATATAGCTACGACAATCGTCTCTGGTTTTCTAAAACTAAAAATTTTGGTGATAAATTTTGTCACGTGACCTTCGATATGTCACATGTAACAAAACTCTTTTAAAATTACCAAAATTGGGGCTTTTATGATGATTATTTGAAAAAAGTTATTAGAAAAAGATGTTTCTAATGAAAATTCTAATGGCATGAAGATTTTCAGTTGCATACAAATAAACGTTTTTTCTAAAAAAACCGTACATATCCAAAACGAATACAAAGTGGCTGCAAGAGTAAATCTGAGTGGTTATTAAAAATGAAAAATATTTTATACACTTAGACCCATTTTCCTTAATTTTACTATTTTCGAACTTAGATAAGTAGACAATCTTGAAGTAAAGTTTACTTAATTTCGTAAATTCAAAACTTTAATTGCCAACATTCGTTTTATTGTATGAAAAACTAATGTAACTATTAACGAAAAATAAAAAATCAGTTTTAATACAGCCAGTATTAGTATTATACTCTACAGAGCATAATAATTACCCAGCGCTAATTAGCGCCTCTGGACGCCGTTTTCATCGCTAGTAGACCATGGAAAGCATTATACATTGACATAATGCAAACCCCAGGTAATAGTAATGGTTTATTAACGTGTTCTTCTTCTTCTTCTTCTTCTTAATTATGGTGCCTCGCCTTTAAGGACATTGGCGATTACTCTGGCCCATCTTACTTTATATACAGCAGCTTGAAACAAGCTCACGGACGACATTCCTGACCATTATCTTAGTTTCTTCAGCCATGATGTTCGGCGTCACCATCGATCTTTTTTGCGTTCTACTTTCCCCTCAATTATAGCAGTAGTAGTTCGTAATTAACATTTCTTAATATGTGTCCGAAATACCCTAACTTTCTTTTCTTTATTTTATTTATGAATTCGACGTCTTTTTTCATTCCTTTTAAGACTTCTATATTAGTTATTTATTATATCCATGAAATTTTCTCATTCTTCTCTAGCACCACATTTCAGAGCTAGTAAGATGTTTTTCCATAGAATTTGTGAGGGTCAATGCCTCTACCCCGTATATTAAGACAGAGAACACATAGTTCTTAGTTCGATATTCATTAGCGTCGCATAAGATCTTTCTCATTTTGTTAAAAGTCATTCTCCCTATTTCTATACGTCGGCGTCGCACAATTTCTCGTAGATCGTAGATATATGATATTTGAGACTCGTTCGAAGATGTTCCCATCTGCATAATATATCGCTTCATTCGCATTTTTCTTTTTGATAACAATCATCGTAACTGTTTTTCTTTTAAATTCACTTTCATATCGTATTCCGCACATGTGCTCGATACGGACATATCGTGTTAGGTTGTTAATAAGTGTGCCATTAATTACAATACTTTCTTAAATCTCGTTCTGGGCTCCTTTGAACAGTTCGTCTGAGAATATACTAAAAATCAAGGAAGACAGCACGCATCCTTGCCTTACAACCCGTTTAATTTTCTAATTCTTTGAAGTTTTAATTGTCGGCACATATGATAGCCTTTTAAAACCAAAATAGATTTGCAATTATCCTAGTGTCGTTACCGTCTAGTCCCGATGTTCGGAGAATGTCAATCATTGGCTGGTCAGATGCCTTATCAAAGGCTTTCTCCAAATCGACGAAGCACATGTATACATCAAAGTTGACATCTCTGCTCCTTTCTACGAGAGTTTGGTTCCCAAGCTTTTTCGAAAACCTAATTGGCTGTTAGTGATTCTCTCATCTAGTTTGATGTATATACGCTCTTGACTAATTCGTAGGAATATTTTCAAAATGTGGTTCATATGCTTATTGTTCTGTATTCTTCACATTTCGTTGCATTCACCTTCTTTGGAATTGGTATAAATACGAATTTCACTCGTGTTATATAAATGATTGAATAATTCATCGAAAATCTCTAGATGGTAAGCTTTAAAATTTCTACTGGTATTTCCATTTTTACCACTTTTGAATCTTTGGATAGCTTTTCTAATTTCATCTTTAGTAATTATTGGGCCACTTGTTCCTGCTGCGTTAATGTTTTATATCCTTCTCTGGTGTCATCTCCAAGTAGTTCCTCTATGTATTCTTCCCAACGTTTTGTTTTATCATTGGTATCTAATTGTATCTTTAATCAGTTTTTCTTTGTCGTAGTGATCTTTTGTTTTATTTCCTTATTTATTATTTTGTATTGCTGTTAATTTTTACCTTTTTGTTTCCTTCTGTTTGCCATCAGATCTGTTATTCACTCTTAATCCTTAGTCATTGCATCTCTTCGTAGATTATTATTTATCATTAGTTTTAGAGTTATTTCAGTTTGTTTCCATTTCTGTTCTATGCAAACTTGTTCTTCCTCCAGGGCTTTAGGTTTGTATTTGTACCTTGCTTAATCTTTTGAAATAGGATTTCGTCGTTAGGTTTTTCATCAAACGGTTTTGTCATCTTTTTGTTTTTCTTTTTTTCAATCTCAACTTGATCACTGACAGTAAAAGATTATGATCACTTGGGATATCCTCTCCAGGGTACGTTTTTGCAGATATATTGTGCTGCGAGATCGTTGATTGATAAGGGCCTGCATAATCTACTTGGTGTCTTATTAGATTTTCTTTGCTATCCTCCGGTGCCTTCCAGGAATAAAACCTCCTTGGGGTAAGTTTATACAACGCATTCTTCATGCTATAATCGCTATCTTTGCAGAATTGTACCATCCTACCACCCCTTTAGTTACGAATTCCCAAACCAAATTGACCAACGACGTGTCCCGCAAACTTTTCCAACTTTAGCGTTAAAATCCCCCATTATGTTATTTATCTCCTCTTTCTTGGTTTCCTTTAATCTAGATAGAATTTTTCGAGTTTAGCTTCTTTGCTCTTCCAAGGCTTGGCATATAGCGTTAGTAGAACTATGTTGTTAAAGAATATTAATCTGTACCAAGAAAAATGGTCTCTTTAGAAGAAAAGATTGAAATTCGTCCTTACATCGGATGTCACTTGACAAAGTTTATCTCTCCAACTTTTGGTTTAAGACAAACATAGACAATTGCCGTAGCCAAACTTTTTATAAATTTCATATTTCAAAAAAAAATCTTTATAGTGCGGACTTTTTGGTAAGTACTGTATATAGATCGGATTAGCATGGCAGTATGTGGATTCGTAAGCAATTAAATTAAGACAGAATTTAGAAAGCTGTTAGCAGTAACCCATACGGACTGGTAGCCAGATTTAAACTTAAAAGTGAAAGTATTGGAAGTTATTCCGAGATAGTAACTCTTTAATATCGGGAATATTGTAACATAATGGTTGGGTTAGTTTTATTTTTGAGACAAAGAACGAAATTGAGAAGTTCATTTTAACAGGGCGATACACGAAAGTAACGGAATTATTAGACGATTTTTAAAATTCTAATTCAAGCTTAACATCTTTTCTCTCTCAAACTATCGCTTCGAATTATTATTGGACTATGTAGATGCTTGTCTGTCTCTGTTAAACTTCTTACAAAAATCATTCATAGACTAAAGAAATTAAAGTAGTTTCTATCAATAATGCATTAATAAATCTAAGGATACTTAATAGAATTATAGCAGCGATGTTACTACATGCTTCCAAATTAGTAATGGCGATAATACGAATTACATTATCCTTAGACGTGGCCAATCACGTTTTATTGCAGTGTGTAAAAATACACATACATATAACCTAATGAAAACGAAAGTTCATATATACATCACTCCGAAAATTATTTACATACGGGTCTAGGAAACCGCAAAAGGCATGTGGTGGTTTTTGGCATGCTCTTTTAAAATTTAGTAACAGACATGTAAACTATAATTTTTTAAAACATTCATTTCATTAACTCGAATTAATACTTTTAGCGAAAAATCTTAAACATGAAGATTATCTTAAAAATTCTTAAGGTTTCATATTATTTGCGTTTCAAAACAAAAAGTGTAAAATATTATATATCTAATGACCATTATTAAACTTGAGTGAAATATAATGGGATGTCTTGAAAAAATAGTGGTGCCCTGCTTTATCGCATTTTTTACCATGTTATTGTATTTTAATATTAATGATTTAGAAAATTATAAAAACAAGTTAAGTAGTATGTAAGATTTCGGGCCTATGTTTAGATAAACTTTAACTGTTAACATATTTCCATGAATATAAAAAATACAGCCATATATAGAAAATTAAGCAAAAGTTATAAACAAATATGCCCTGTAAAGTACTACAAGTTCAATGTTGTCCACATTGTTGTTCTTATTTTTATTAATGCGATCAGCTGGTGAGAACTTGCCATTATATTATAAAGTACTACAGGCCTAATATTTGGACCAGTTCACTTTCTAATTACCTATTTAAGTCAGTTTAATTTTAAATATAAGTTTAAAAGGTGACATGAAATTATTGGCAGATAATTCCAAAATGTTTATTTAGATAATCCGAAATTCACACAAAATTTAAGCACAGGGGTAATTATATGTTTGGTGCCACCTAGACCCACGGTAATGAATAAAGAAATAATGGAAGCAATTTCCTTTACAAAAATATGGGCTACTCCTAAAATGGAACAACGCGAATATATTATAAAAATAGGTAATACTTACAGGCAGAGAATAATCAAATAAATAATTTATTTACTTACTTATGTTTTTTAATATCCATAATTCCTCCCCGTTGATACCCAAGTCGTTCTGAAGGCAAATCTCGGCAAAGTTTTTTAATTAAACTCTGCGCAGATCTACCTACGTTATATTTGGCAAAGTCAATCATATCTATTCCCTTAAGAATCAAGTTATAGGTCTTCATAGGATCCGATGCCGTAAATGGAGGGCTGAGGAAGAAATAATCACGATTTTAGTAGATATGCCAATTATTAACAAGCTTGGGTTAGTGACATTTAACGCCAATAAATCAATAAGGTATGGGTAGATTTTAATTAGAATGAAAAGTTATACTGTAACACTGTAAAAGTCATGAAAAAACGATGTCTCTTCGAAGATACAAATATCGCAAAAATTGTTTATTTAAATTTAATGCCAAATCGGCCAAGTTGAACTGTGAAAACACAATATACATTATTTAAGACGTGTTATAATAAAAAATAATTTAGAGCTCTTCGGAAAATGGGTAAAAAAGTAAAAATAATGATGCGATTAAATCGTTGGCCTACATAGTCAAATCCAGAGGCAGTATTTTTGATAAATTGTAGATGACATAGTTTATTACAATGGGACTTCAATTTTTCCCTTAGGAATAAGTAGTACAGAAGAAATATTGTTGTTTTAGAAGATATTTAAAGCAACATATTTTAATTAAAAAAAAGATGTGAAAAATATTAAAATTGATACTGAATTTCAAAACCCTGAAATCAAACTTAAACTTAACGGGTTCTACAATGTAATCGATAAAGAAAACATCTACATTTCAAAAATGTTTAACTCTTTAAGGCCTCGTGATCAGCATTGATAACCATCAATTTACTCTCACATTAAGCACGGTGGTCAGCATACATAACCACCTGTTCCCAGGCAGGTACGTACGCTGGTTAATGATGAAAAACCAATAGTGCCAATATTTGATTATCGAAATGTTTGATTGGGTCAAGAACTGATGTAACTGTAGGTCATAGGCATCAAATTAGCTCAATGATTGTTTTCTCATATTTGGTTTTTTGGTTTTCTGGTTTAAAATATTAGCAAACTTTACGAGTGTGTGAGTTGGAACACCGAAAGTAAGGTCGCCAGAAGTAAGGTAGCTAGAGTATCGATAATACAAATCGACCAGTATAAGGAGAAAATAGCAGTACTGTATTTAGTAACATTTACAACGCTACACCTGCATAGCTAACAGAAAAAATGGATACTAACTTAAAATTTTACCTTGGAAATAAAATAACATCTTACGCCCTTCTTTAATTGATTAAATACATTGACAAAAGTGTTTTCAGCTAGTGCTTGATGGGTTTCGTATTTCTGTTGTGCTAAACACTTGTTTTTATTATACTTTAAGTAAAACTGCAAAATATTTTTTTCTTGTTCTACGTAGCCTATTTTTCAACAAAATTATAATTGACAAACTGTCATAAGTCGTCGTATCGTAGGTCGCATAACGTTTAGTGTGATATTACTAACAATAATTTTATCAGGGTCAAGAGTTAGTCCAAAATTTCGATTTTCAATTATCAATATTTCGGAAACAGTTGAGGATAGGAATAGGATATTATACATGAAATAAATTTAGATTTGCTCAAAAATCCATAAATGTCATAATATACAGGCTGATCCATCTGAAAAAGGTAACTTTGTTTAATCACTTGTTTACCCGAAACCGGCTTTTACTGGCGCTTTATAATCGAACCCACAAAAATGTTATATTTAAAGCGTGTGTCAAAAACGTCAAATAAACCAATTAGTTACCCACTAGTCAAAATGTGGCAAATTATTTTGTACAATTGAAGAAACAGTTTTATGTGTAATCCAAGTGTAAAATGTTGATATTACTCTTGAGGGTTTCAACTTACTTGGACGACAATGATATATTTTGCGCCACTAATACACAAATAGTTGCATTTATGCGTGTCAGTGAGTGCTCGAAAGTTCACTTTCTTCAATTAGCGACAACATTCAGCTTTGTGTCAAGTATCACGCTTCAGCTGGGAATCGAAAATACTTTTAAAATGTTGATCACACTTGCAAATATTTGGTTTTGTATCCATTATGTTTTTTCTTTAAAACTCTTTATAAATTTTATTAGAATCTACTGGTGCCAATGAAAAAAAGTTACCTCGAAGTTCGATATAAAGCGAGGACTTGATGTACATTGAATACATTGATTCGGGTACGAGACTAGAAGGATCATAGTAAGCATATAGGAATGAAAGTGTAAAGGTGTATTTTAATATATTATTTCACTAAATTGATAATAGTTTGAATATGAAAATTTTACTTACTTTCCAGTTAATAACTCGTACATCAATATTCCTAAGGCCCAATAATCAACTGCCCTGTCATGTCCTTTATTGAGAATGGTTTCTGGGGCAACATACTCAGGAGTACCGCAAAATGTCCAAGTCTTACTGCTATACCCCATCCTCTTAGAAAAACCAAAATCTACCAATTTTACATGACCTATAAACAAATTACATAAGATTAATATTTAATAGTATGTTAGAGTACTAGTTTTATAAGATATGTTTTTAATGAACGCGTCTAGTTTGGGTGAGTTTAAGTAAGTATGCTTAAACGTCTTATAAAGCGAGTAGTTTATAATTTCTATTTTATTTTGCATATTTTATGATTAAAGAAATTAACGTGTCTTTTATAGAATGTCTTGCGGGATACTTTTGAAAGTGACGCATTTTGATACGTACAAAGTTGTGTTATCAAACTTAGATATAAAAAAGGTGTGTAAATATTATCAATACCAAAAACATTCGCGTTTCGTAATTGTTTCAATATGAGCGCAAAATAGGCAAAATTTCCAGTGTGCGAAAAATTCCATAGGTAGTGTCGCATTTATTTAAACTGTAACACAGTAAAAGTCATGAAAATCGATGACAACGAATAAACTAAGATACAAAAATCGCAAAAATTGTTTATTTAAATTTAATGCCAAAACGGACAAATTCAACTGTGAAAGCACGATATACATTATTTAAGAGGTGTTTTAATAAAAACATAATTTAGAGATATTCGGAAAATGGGAAAAAATTAAAAATAATGAAGTGATTAAATCGTTGGCCTGCATAGTCAAATCCAGAGGCAGTATTTTTGATAAATTGTCACTGATATAGTTTATTACAATGGACCTTCATATTATCCCTTATAAGAATAAATAACACAAAAGAAATATTGTTATTTTAGAAGAACTTAAGCAACATATTTTAATTTAGAGAAAGATGTGAAAAATATTAAAATTGATACTGAATTTCAGAACCCTGAAATCAAACTTAAAGTTAACGGGTTTTACAATGTAATCGATAATGTAAACATCTACATTTCAAAAGTGTTTAGCTCTTTGACGCCTCGTCATTAGCATTGATAACCATCAATTTTTACTCTCACATTAAGCATGGTGGTCAGCGTACATAACCACCTGTTCCCGAGCAGGTACGTACGCTGGTTAATGATGAAAAACCAATAGTGCAGAGACATCGTCAAATTAGTCTTAGCATTTTATAATAAAAGACTATTAAATTAAGATAATTGCAATGCTAAAATTTCTCCGTCGGTTAAAATCTCCCTATCAACGTCTCCGCCTACGAAGCGAGACGGAAACTAAATTATCCTGAAAAATGCAAATAAATAATCGATATTAACAAAGTTAGCATGAATATCAGCAGAGGGCTCTGGATGACCGTAGTACTTTCAAAAGCTAACAGAGGGATGATATTTTTCAAGCGGCCACTTGTTACGAAACAAGTTGACCTTGACCACTTTGTCCGTATTTCGTTTGCGATTGTAGTTATGATATTATCATTTTATAATAAAACGATAAATCACATATATATAATAACAAAGATAAATCAAGCGTTTTTTACAAACCGCCAGTCAATTGCTAAAATTTTAATATAAACTGCAGGTCAATTGAGAAGGTAAACCTAATTTACGTATACATTATTGGTCATCTGAAATGATTAATTGAATTTTGCTGATAAACTCTTGTTAATTCGAAGGAAGTTTTGCAAATAATTTGCTGGCCAATTGAAATGATAAATTAACTTTTCATATAATCTTCTGGTTAATTGAAGTAATCAATGAAATTTGGCATATAAACTTGCTAAATCAAAATTACCAATTGATTTTTCTCATATACTGATATTCAATTGAAACGATAAATCTAGTGTTTCTTACAAACCGCCAGTCAATTGAAACGACACATATATTAAATTTTCATATAAACTGCAGGTGAATTGAGAAGGTAAATCTAATTTACCTATAAATTATTGGTCATCTGGAATGATTGAGTTTTGCTGATAAACTCTTGTTAATTCAAACGAAATTTTACATATAAACTGCTGCCCAATTGAAACGATAAATTAACCATACGTATAATCTGCTGGTCAACTGAAGTAGTCAATGAAATTTGGCATATAAACTGTTGGTAAATCAAAACGAACCATTGATTCTTCTCATAAACTGATAGTCGATTGAAACGATAAATCTTAGTGCTTCTTACAAACCGTCAGTCAATTGAAACGATACTGAAATAAAATATTGATATAAACTACAGGTCATTTGAGAAGTTAAATCTAATGTACATATAAATTATTGGTGATCTGAAATGATGAAATAACTTTTGCCGATAAACTCTTGTTAATTCAAACGAATTGTTTAATATAAATTGCTGGCCAATTGAAAGGATAAATTAACTTTTCATATAATCTGCTGGTCAATAATTGATGTAATGAATGAAATTTGGCATATATAATCTGTTGGTAAATGAAAACGACCAATTGATTTTTCTCATAAACTGATAGTCAATTGAAACGATAAATCTAGTGTTTCTTACAAATTGCCAACAAAATTGTCTAATAAACTGCAGGGCAATTGAGAGAGCAAATATAATTTACGTATAAACTATTGGTTATCGGGATTTATTAATTGAATTTTGCTGATAAACTCTTGTTAATTCAAACGAAATTTTACATATAAATTGCTGGCCAATTGAAACGATAAATTAACTTTCTATATAATCTGCTGGTCAATTGTAGTAATCAATGAAATATAGACTGTTGGTAAATTAAAACGACCAATTGATTTTCCTCATAAACTGATAGTCAATTGAGCCGATAAATCTAGTGTTTCTTACAAAACGCCAATCAATTGAAACGATACCTAAATAAAATTTTCATATAAACTGCATGTCATTTGGGAGAGTAAATCTAATTAACGTATAAATTATTGGTCATTGAGTTTTGTTGATGAACTCTTGTTAATCCAAACGAAATTTTGCACATAAATTGTTAACTAATTGAAATGATAAATTAACTTCATATAGTCTGCTACTCAATTGAAGTAACCAATCAAATTTGACATATAAACTGTTGGTCAATCAAAGCGATAAATTGATTTTTGTGATAAACTTATGGCACTTAAGCGCGCCACGCGTTTTAAAATAAAATCATATTTTTGAATCACTTTATTCTATTTTATAATATTTTAGTTCGGTTTCGATCAAAGCGTGTTTCTTTAGTTTTTTAAACTATAATTTATTTTGCACTAATAATTTAGGTAGCAGAAAATTACTAAACATTTAGGCAATCCCCTTAATAAGTATTAAATGAATCAATAGAAAAAAACTAAGAATATTGCTTTTTTTTCGTAAAGAACTTTTTTGTTTGTCTTCGTGTCCTTTGTCTAAATACAAAATTGAAATCGATCCGGAAAAAAAGTTAGGCTCCTCCGGTAGGTTATTTTGGCTCCTATTGATTAAAATAAAGGTAAGGTCGATAAAAAAATACGGTTTTGTCCGTTTGCCGATATTGCTATATTTATATCCCGGAGCCGACCGGGTAAAAACCGCGCGGGAACTAATTTTTCAGATAGGTTCCACCGATTTAGGTTCCATTCTGTGGTTATCATTTTTGGTCCAATTTCAAAAATTTGAAATTTCGATATCAATTAATTAAGGTTTCCCTAGGCGCGTACCGCGGCACCTATCAGTGGTAGGTTCCAGACAAGGTCGGATTCGAACTCTCGTTCCAGAAAAACAAAATTCGATCTCGTTCGTCTCCTACTGCGGAGTCTATAGGAGACCTAGGGGCTCGAAGTTTTTTGGGGGGTTCAAGCCCGGCCCCTCCGTCTCCGTACCGACTTCAAAGTCGCTAGCTCGAAATTTACCTAAAAAAACTGGTAGGAGACGGATTTCCGGTAGGTTTCATATACCAAAAAAAAAAAAAACGTCCAAATATAAAAAGACGTTCGGAAGCGTTTTCCTGCGAATTAATATTCAGGGGTCGAAAACGCCGATTTTCCACTTTCGAAAAGTTTGGGCACCCATTTTAGCAAGTAAAACAAAAATTTTGATCTCGTCTGTCTCCTACCGCGGAACCTATTTGCGGTAGGCTTCCGCCGATTTCAGATTCGAATTCGTCAGCCGATTATCTTCAAGGACTCTTTTAGATGCATAAATAGGCACCGGTAGGTTCCCACTTTTTTTTTCGCGTTTTAATCGCCCTGCTCCGAATTGCTTCAACGATGGTCATCGATTTTGACCGAATAAAAATTTCTGAAACCTACTCGGAGGGTTCCACGGTCTCGTGTTCGGTCTAGGTCGAGCTCACGTTTCCGCTTTATTAATAAGTAAATTATATAAAATATATAACATACTTCCAAAGCTCTAATTTCCAGTCTATTTTATTCTAAAGAAAGAAATGACCTTGTCAATATCGGAGAATAGTATTCAGATTCTACAAGTATTAACCAGTCCCTTACTCCCCCAAAGGGTTGCCACTGTTGCCAGTTTGAATGATGCATTCCTGCCCCAAGGTCAATAAACCTTGTTACTGCCCGATATATTTATGCCGACAGCATACCACACTCCTTTAAAAATGAAATCTGAATTTACCAAGTGCAGATTGTCGTCAACAGAGGGCAAAATATTTTAACTGAATATTGAAATAAAACTATATCTTTTCGCCAGACAGAGTTTTTGTGAGTTACTTAGGTTTGGAGAATTTCGTCCATAAGAATTATCTTAATAGTCTTTTATTATAAAATGGTCTTAGATAGCTGCACCCAGCTGCACCATAGAAAACGCTTATGGTCCGCACCAATATTTTATTATCGAAATGTTTGATTTGGGGGCAAGAACTGATGTAACTGTAGGTCGTAGGCATCAAATTAGCTCAATAATTGTTTTCTCATATTTGTTTCTTCGGTTTTGTAAAACTATAATAATTAGGTAAATTATTTATTCCCCTCCCTGTATTGTAAACAACCCATTTTGACACTGTTTTGAAGGACGTAAGTGAGAATTACAAAAAAGGTATCGATTGCCCTTGACGACGGGTTGTAAGTCAACTTACCACCCTTGGATGGTAATAATTTATTGATACCCTGTATTCATTAAGTTTAAACTACAAACATAGGAGATACCTTTAATTTTTTATTTCATCAACAACGTCAAGCTAACAATGATTTATAAAAATGGAGTAATATTAAGTGAAATGAATATTAATAGGACAATTATGAACATTATTTACAAAATTTGTATAAATGTTTTCTCAATTTGAATGGAATGTTCTGACTCCCTAAATTCTCCATCTCTAACCAAGTTTTCTGTTACTCTTGAAGTACTGCAGGAGACTTCTGGCTTCGTTATATTGTACAAAATTTTATTTGCAACTTTCTTTTTATTGTTGACGCTCTCGGCTACATAACTTTCCGCAATAGTTGCAGATTTCCATCCACCATGTCGCTTGAGAGCTAAAACATCAACTCCAGTAATTGCTAATAAAGTGGTCGACGCCGACGTTCTCCTAAGGGAGTGTCCAGTATACTGCTTAAAATTCTCAAAGTTCAGAAATTTAGCAATTTTACTTGGAATTGAAGAAATCGTGTTTTTCCCTACAAGCTGATTTAAGCACATTCCATTTTGGTATCGCATGAAGAAGCGAGGATTAAAATTCGTCATGTGAGATCCTATATCAATGTAATTTTGAACTATTTTGAAATAACAAACCTTCTCATCGTCACTTTTATCACTGTAAATTTACGTGCCATTCCATTTTTGGAATCAGGAATAGTAACAGTAATAACTTCATGCCTTAATTCGACACTGTCCATTTTCATTACACAGAGTTCATTAGAACGGCACGCTCCAGCAATTCCAATTATCATTACAACCTTCATCATTAAATAAATATCATCGGGGGCTTCAAACAGGAACTTATTCCCATTTTCCCTTTCAAACACATTGGATTTTTTAGATTTATAGTAACCCGTCATTTCTTCTTTTTAAAAATGCTCAAAGTTTAGGATACTTGGAAATATCTATGTTTTCCTCTATGAAAAGGGTGGACTTCAACATGAAATATTCACACCATAAACTTGATGGAGACTTTAATACAGCAGATTTTTCGTGAAAGTACGCCAAAAGCACGATTTCTGAAACTACAGTAGCAACCTTTGTTTGGCATCATTTCTTGAAGTATTGATACGTTGCTTCATACCTCTTCCTCGATTTTTCTGGCAGCAGCGACAGACAAGCGATATTTGCTGATTCTTCTATATCCATTTGGCTATTATACAAAACAATTTCAATTTTTCACAATTTTTCACAAATTTTAATAATAAACTGTCAGCTTAACGTTATTGATAAAATAAGAATATTTATGACGCTCGAGAAATTGGCCAGAGCTGTCTTCATAATTTCATGCGAAAAGTATTTAAGTCGATACTTTGGATAAAAATCCAAGAATTAATTCTGCAGGGTGGAAAAAAATCTTATATACTCCACGGGATGTAAGTACATTTAATAGTCTCGAACTATATTGTCAGCCCTCGCTATCGCTCGGGCACAAAATCGTCCTTGCCTAGTAAATGTCACTTACATTCCTAAATAACCAATTTTCTATATCCTAGAAAAGTGAACAGATATGAATAAGGCCTACTGCTTAGCTTAATAAATCGGTTTATATTAAGAAAGAGTTTAAGCATATAACATGTAGGTGAATCTTCGTATAGTACGTATTTTTCGATAGATATATTGAATCATACATCATTGTTTATTCATATTTGCGGGAGATAACAAAACACATTTTTCATCAAAAACTCTAACAATATACTTTGCAACTATGTGTAGATATAATTTTTTTCGCGATATTATTTATCCATAAACTAGAAACCAAACTGCAAGGCAGGAAAAACACAATAATAAGTGCATACATATTTAAGGAATAAGAAAAATATATTTGATCAAAATTATTCTTATAAAATGATAAATATAGATAATTGCCGTTAAAGAACGATATATAATATGACAGATGATATGATTATTAAAAAAAAACAAATTACTAAAGCCAAACATTTAGAAGTAAGATGTTACAGTTCTTGAATGATTTAAAATTTGAGATAAGGCTCGTGTGGATATATTAAATAAACCAATGTCACATATGTTACATAGCATGGAAATAACCTAAGACTATTAGTTCTAGTGGTAGGTAAGTAAAAAAATTCAGTTGTAAGAATATTGGAACAATCTTAATTAATATTTATCAATTTAAAGTCGGAATTATACCCATTTGTAATGACGTCAATTTTCTTTACCTCTGCTTTCAAGCCCAAAGGACCATAAAAACTAAAATTACAAAATATTTGAAAAATATAATTCGGGACGCAATTTATTCTATGTACGCCAGAAAAGAATATGTAACATTGGCAACAATAAGACAAAAGTTCAGGGAAAAAGTTGAACATTTTGAGTTTTCCATCGACTCCTTAAGAGGCAAAAGTATAGGCTCCAAGTGGAAAAAATCAAATAATATAAAATATTTGATGACTTGCCAGATATTGTTCATAAAAGTATCAATTTTTTAAGGGAGTATATCAAAGATAGCAATTTAGATCCGCAAGGTTTTACTCCAGTTTTCATTGACGAGACGTGGATCTTTAGCAAATGATCATTTCGTAGTAACTGGCAAGATGATACCAAACACACGGGTTCAAGAAAAAACAGTGAAGGTAAAAATATGTTGTTATCTTTTTAAATTTTTTTTATTAAATAAAAACTGGTGCCTTGTAAATTTTCATAATTCCGTTTGTTTCATATTTTTATCAGCTTATAAAAGTATAACAAACAGTTTGGACGCTATGGCCCTTCAAAGTCCCCTCGCGTATCTATCAAAAAATCGCAGCAATATATAGCCTAGGAATGCAAAATATTAATTTAACGTATTTAAGGATTACCTATTGCAAATTATGAAGCTCATAATATTGTCCCGCCGTGAATTTCTGGAATACCTTATAAATCGCCGTACCTCCCAAACAATCCAAATGTTTTTGTTTTTTTTTGTTAAAAAAATTAGATTACTTATTAATTATATTAACTTTATGTTCTGGTAGAATGATTTCGAATATTTTTGATGTTTAAGAGAAATTCAGTTATATTTTAGTATTTAAGGTCGTCGTTATATTATTGTCCACGCCAGAACCAAAGATGGCTTCATCAAGGGCGCGAATTTAATATTCAAAAGTGGATTAAAGACGATGGATTATAATGACAATATGAACAGAAACGTATAAACTTACTCTACATTTGATTCGATAAAACAAAAATAAAGCACCATTAAAGAAACGTTTCGATTTTGTTTTAGGTTGGTTAAAGTGGGGGATAATCATTGATTTGTATAGGAGTGGATAAGCAATAAATAGACCAAACATGGCAAATTTACGACCGCGAAATGTAAACAAAGAGATTTCAATTTGGACTTGCGCATTAGAAAATTAGTAGCAGCTAGCTGTTGCACCGTGAAGGTAAATAGGCAGGCCCGGACTTCGAAAGTGATTATTTCACCAAATATTCGGTAGAGGAGTCTTGCCGATTGTGAAATGGGTCCCAGTTAGCATAGTGAAACAAACAATAAGGTATAAATAAGTAATACTTATAATAATTAGACTTATTTGAAATAAGACATCCCGGGTATTTTGCCTCTACTACTACAAAACACAACCATACACTTTCGGGATTCTATTTTGGTAACATCGCCCATTGTTTATGTGCATATTGTTCAATTTAAACGAAAATCAAAATAGGGTACGCACAAACCACAAACGTGAACCACTAAACTAAAACTAATTAAGCAACTACAGACACTAGGACCAAAGAAAGTAAAAAAAAAGTAAAAACTCGAATTACTAACTCAAAACGCCGCGCCGTCAAAACGAAAACACGTCAAAGACAAAAGCCAAGTTCGATCCTGACCGACGCCTGCAGAGACGGCAAGTGTTTTAGTGCGCATGACAAAACGGTATCTTCTTTGTTTACGTTTTTCCATTTTGCGTCGATTTTGTCATGCGCAGAAACCTGTTTTTTCGCCCATAGGTTGCCACTTTTGAGTAGTGCGACAGGCGGCTATTGCTTATCCACTCCTATACAAATCAATGGGGATAATGTATACACTCGATCTACTACGATTCCTATGCAAAATAATATGTTTTTTCATAATACCTCTCTGAAAACTATCATTTGCGACGTCTCTGTAGAGCAAAGAAAGTAAGCATTTCCGGTGTGCCCGCACGAGAGAAGTTTTACGGTGCGGGCGCACGGGAAAAGTTTTCCCGTTCCCTAATTTCAAGTCCTAAATTTGCAGTTATTAAAAGTTACAAAATAAGCATAAAGTATAATAAATTGGGTTAAAATTAGACAGCGATGCAGTATATAAAATTAATTTAATACATTTTAGCGTCAATAGTATATTATTTTATACGGAGGAAAAGTGACACTTTTCATGGCGCGCTCATGTTTAACAGCCGAACGGAGTGAGGCTGCTAATAGAGAGCGAGCCATGAAAAGTAACTTTTCCACCAAATAAAATATGCTGTTTTTTCTTCAAATGTCGACAAATTAATGCAAAAACATCTCTTTTTAATAGTAAAAATATCTAATTATTATTAAAGATAAGTGGGATCGCAAGGAGGCTTAGACCGGTCTCGGTGAATAGGCACAGGTTGTTGCTACAGTAATGTAACATAAAGCTGTCAGGGGACACTGTCAACAATAATTATTTTTTTAAGATTGTTTCTCCGATTTCGTTTTAATTCCGTACTGATAAGCAGTTATTGAGTAAGTTCGATTAAATAATAACCAATTTGTTCCTCAATTAGTGATTTTTAGAAATGCAGTCACAAATTGAGTGATAAATACAAATTGTAGTTTAATAAATCTTGAGTTGTTGACGCTTATATTTTGTGGTCTGTTTGTATTGTATCTATGTTGCTATGACAACACTTTTACCTCCGCCGGCGGAAAAGTGAAAAGTAAAGCTCCGGCGGAGGAAAAACGAAACTTCACGGCCGCCTAAACAGTCGAGTAATGACAAATTTACTGACGTTTGAAGAAATAGTATATTATTTTATATGGAGGAAAAGTGATACTTTTCATGGCGCGCTCGTGTTTAACAGCCGAACGGAGTGAGGCTGGTAATAGAGAGCAAGCCATGAAAAGTAACTTTTCCTCCAAATAAAATATGCTGTTTTTTCTTGAAATGTCGACAAATTAATGCAAAAATATCTCTTTTTAATAGTAATGATATCTAATTATTATTAAAGATAAGTGGGTTCGCAAGGCGGCTTAGACCGGTGTCGATGAATAGGCACAGGTTGTTGCTATAGTAATGTAACATAAAGCTGTCAGTGGACACTGTCAACATTAATTATTTTTTTAAGATTGCGTCTTCGATTGCGTTTTAATTCCGTATTGATAAGCAGTTATCGAGTAAGTTCGATTAAATAATAACCAATTTGTTCTTAAATTAGTGATTTTTAGAAATGCAGTCACAAATTGAGTGATAAATACAAATTGTAGTTTAATAAATCTTGAGTTATTGACGCTTATTTTGTCGTTTGTTTGTATTGTATCTATGTTGCTATGATGCTATGACAACACTTTTACCTCCGCTGGCGGAAAAGTGAAAAGTAAAGCTCCGGCGGAGGAAAAATGAAACTTCACGGCCGCCTACACAGTCCAGTAATGACGGATTTACTGACGTTTGAAGAAAAAAAATATTTTATTTATTCTGACCTTACTTGTCACAAATACGTCAAAACTAGCTGCCTATTCAATCACAATAATGCGTACAAACACATTTCCATAGTAACGCTTGGTAAATATTAGATACCTGTGTCTTGCTTATCTTCCAAGTTTAACGTTTGCTTACATTTTAATTCAAAATGTATTATGACATGATTTTGGATACGTAAAATAATAAAAATTTTATGTTTGTGTTTTGATTTCAGAGAGGTATTATGAAAAATATCGTTCATTACACGTCCAGAAACAGCTTTCCCGCGCTTGCACGACTTCCGGTATTCGGCTACGCCTCACACCAGAAACTGTCGGGCGCGCACCGGAAAAGCCTAGTTTCCGGACTGGTAATGAAATATACTGTGGGCGAATGCTCCGACGTAATGTGTAGTTTATATATATGTATTATTTATCAAGCTTTTATTTAAGCATTTCGAATTTACTTTTATAAGATAGTTGACCATATTTTGTTATCGCAGAGTTTTCTACCTGTTGCCACATTAACCAGCTGTGGGTTTTTACCACAATATCGGGCCCAATTCTCTTTGGTCCTTTTTATTTTTATTTTTATTAAGGTTTCCTTCCTGGGATTGTTTACAATTCAAGCCAGCTGTTATATTTCAAGAACCAGGCTGAATGGTTATTATTTTTTGCTGGGAAAGTACACACCGGCGAGTACGTCGCCAAGCAAGCCTATTTTCGGTCTTAATGTAAAAATAAAAGTTAGTATTCTTCGGTCCGCGTTTAGTTACACAACCCTAGGTAGAGAGCTCTGCCTATTTCATATTTTTGCTGATATCGTATATTTCGTTTACTTTTGTAATTTAGATTTGCAAGAATAAATCTTTAACTCTCTCCTGATGTTCGGCCCTGCCAAAACTGAAATTATTTCAAATTCACGACTAAATTAAAATAAGCGTATAATCTATCTCTAACGCTAAAATACTATTGCAGAATTTCATAATTATATCGGCCAACAAAATGTTTCAGTAAAATTTTCAAATATATCATTAGATATGGTTTTATATTTCTTACCTCGGCTATCTAGTAACAAATTTTCAGGTTTCAGATCCCTATAGATTATTCCGCGCGCATGTAGATATTCGAATGCTTCTATCACACAGGCTGTTATGAATCTGCAAGTATGATCATCAAAGCAACCTCTGTCTCTCAAGATAGTCCACACTTCACCACCTAAGCATGCTTCCAGGAGCATGTATACATATTTGGAATCTCGGTAAGTTCTATATAACCTAAAATAATAAAATATTTTACTAACAGAGTTTGATAACTTAAGTGTTCAATATTTTCCTGATAAACAACCTTTCGTTCTCCTATAGTCATAAAAGTGAAATAACGGGTAAATATACCTAATTGAACGATTTTTGACTAGAACGGTCTTAAAATATTTTATTATTCTATTTCGAATAACCTTTTATTTTTTTTAGGATAGATCTTCTCTTGCTGATAAAAGTTTTTTTAAAACAACTTCTTCTTTAGAGGGATGCTAATTTTACTATCAATTTAAATTCCGCCGCAAAATTTATAGTGGATAAACTAGTAAGTAAATATTAGTGTTCGTTGCGTTAAAAGGGCGGCTAGGCGCAATTTTTAATTTTTTGTATGGTTCATCTTGAACGATACATTTTTTGTATGAGTGCACTTTTATATCCGTTAATCTCAAAAGCCATAAGTTATTAAAAATTGTAACTATACGATGTTACAATTGTAGTAAATATGGACATTTTTAAAAGGAATGTAAGGACAAGAAAATATGCTCACACTTTTCTGGAGAGCATGACACAAGGGAATGCCAGAAAGATTTTGTTAAATGTATTAACTGTGTTACGTCAAATGAAAAGTATGGGATGCATTTGAGAACTAATCATACTGTGTGGGATGTGTCCAACTGTGAGACATTCAAACTCATAGAAAAAATTCAAAAAAAAAAATTTGCAATAGCAATTAGATAAAAGTGTCAGCAAAAATTTTAGTATTGTGTATTTTAACTGCCAGGGTTTTTTAAGTAATAAAGACAATATACTAGTATTTATAAATGATTGGAGGCCAAAGTTAACTTTTTTGTCAGAAACCATGTATATGCTGAGATCGAACTTATTGAGCTGAGTGTTGATGGTTATAGGATGGAAAATTGCGTAACAGATAATAGAAGAACAGGAGGTGTAATGGCTTTAATAAGAGACGATGTTAAGTATAAGATTAGATCGATAAAATGTGAACAAAATTATGTATGGTTATTGTCGATCGAATTTTCTTTAAATAGGATTAAGTATCTTTGTACTGTTATATACCATCCTCCTCAAACTAAAGATGGTTCATTTATTGAAGTTTTTGATGAATATCTGGATAGTGTGAATGTGTTTGAGGGCGTCAACATTATAGTGGGGGACTTCAATTTTGATATACTGAGGCCCACTTTTTATGGAGAAAAGGTTTTGTCTCTGGTATATTTGAATGGTTTTTCACAGATTGTTTATTCTCCTACACGAATCACTAATAGAAGCCAAACACTGATAATAACAAATAACAGAATGTTACCCTTTAATGTACATCTAACACCAAAGATAAGTGATCACTGTATCTTGTCGATACACCCTGAGGTTGAACCAAATAGAAACTCTGACGTAATCATTTGCTCTAAAGTTATGAAAAATTGTAGTCCGGACGGGATACGGGATTACTTGCTAAATACTGTATGGACAAATGATAGTGCAGTTGTAAATGTTTTGGCAGATAGTTTTGTTGGCAGTATTATGAAAATTTCGAATTTTATGTGCTCTAGAGAGAATAAGGTATTTAATCAGAAGTATATGATCAAGGTTTGGATAACAATTATTAATAGTAGGGAAAATATGCAGCTTAAGGATAGTTTGTATGTACGAGCGGTGAAGGAAAAAAAAAGATGTAGTTGGGCGGAATTAATTAAAATTGAAAAATAACGACATTTTGTGGACATTATTGGCAATAACAAACACAACCCGTGGAAAATGTGGAAAAATTTTAAATTATTACTTCCTGAAAAAAGTTCGTCAATACCGGACGAAATTAAATTTGAAAGAGAATGTATCTTTGATGAACCGCGTATTGCCATGAATTTAATAGATATTTTGTAAACAGTATCATCAAAATTGCAAGTAGTGTCCCCAGATATTCCTACACAAATGAAATTACATTGGGCACCCCGGAAATAATTACTGAGTTCTACCGTTTTAAACAATTAACTATGACGGACATGAAAAGGATATTAAATAAATTAAAAAATGTTAGTAGTGGTCTCAGTGGGATTTCCAAATTGGTCATGTGTGATGTGTGTTGTGTGGTTGGTAATCGTTTATTGAATGTTATCAATGCGACGCGACGCTCTTAAGTGGTACAATTTCCAGACAAGCGGAAGGAGTCAGTTGTGATTCCTGTACCAAAAGTACAGAATACAAATGTATACAATGAATTTAGGCCAATAAATACTGTTAAAATTTATGAAAAAAATTTGGGAACTAGCTGTAAAAAAAACAGTTTAATAAACATTGTGAAAACAATAACACCTTAGTGGTAAATCACTCCGGTTTCCGTGAGTTCCACTCATGTGAAACTGTAGTCGTTAATACTAGTGATATTTTAAAAAGTGAATTAGATAAGGGTAACATGGTTTTAGCAGTATTTTTAGATTTTAATAGAGCATTCGAGACGGTTGACAGAAATTTATTATTGAAAAAATTAAATAGCATAGGAATTAAAAATACGGTTTTAAGGTGGCTTGAACCATATTGGAGCAACAGATTGTATATCTGTTTCTTTGTATGTTCGACATGGGGTCCCACAGGACACCGTGTCGGGTCTTTTGTTGTTCCTGCTATATATTAGTAATACTCTGCGAGTAATAAATGGGTGTAATATCGAATTATTTGCCGATGACACGATGATTTATTTGGCTGGGAAAGATTTGGGTAGCATGCAACAAATTGTCAACCATAATTTGGAAAAATCTTCAAATGGCTTTGTACCCACAATTTGTGAATAATACCTCAAAATAAAAATTTTGCTCACCTACTTGAAAAAAAAATGCAGCTTAAAAGATATTAGGGCAGAGTAGTGGCTGTATGCATGTATGAATCATACTAAATGAAGCACTTTGTAATCCATGCAAAATTTTAATCCAAAAAGGACTTCCTATAGAAGCATAACAACAGAGCGCTTTCGGCCTAGGCCATCATCAGTGTTACTTGTCATTTGGACCTGAAGAGCATATCAACGAAGAGAAACAAACAACACCAACAAACAACGGTCAAATCACAATTAAAAACTTAAAAGTCACATTTTAAAAGATATACATAATTAAAGGCCGATGCCTAAACCACGCTTTTTGTGGAACAACTTCACAACGACATTTTGTCGTTTTGTTTCAAATTTAAATTTTAATGCACATGCTGATTATGTATCCAGAAAGTTAGTTTTATTGCTAGAGTGGGAAATCAGTTGTCACTAGGAACAAAATTGCTGTTGTATAAAAGCATAGCTGCACCCCACCTTGACTTTTGCTCCACGCTGTTATACGGTTTGCCGGCATATAAGATTGATCAGATACAGATTGTGCAAAATAGAGGTATGAGAACTATACTGAAATGTAATTGCTACATTCCTTAAAGTGTTAAATCTGTCATATGTCAAAAATAAAATTGTACTTAGTGTTCATGTATTTAAATTTATGGCTAAAAACAGAATGTTACCACCATATATCTGTGATGGACTAAAATTATTTAGAGATGTTCATATTTATAGCACCATAAATTGTTCTGATTTTATATTGGTTGATAGATGTAAGACTAATCAGATGCTCAACTCTGTTTTATATAAAGGTCTACACGATTTTAACTTGTTACCAAATATCGTGAAGGACTGTACCGATTTGAATGTTTTTAAAAGGTTGGTAAGAGCGCATATATTGCGTTAATCTTAGGGTTTTTGATATTTTATGTTGAATAGAATTCAATTTACCATGAAAAAATAATCTAGCAACATTTTAAACTTTTTGGACATAAAGATTACAAAGACAAGGGATTCGCTTAAATTTGATATAATATAGGAAACCAACATCAACAGATGCAATAATTCATAAAGACTCTAACCAATCTTGGCAAGTAAAACTTTCCATCCATATACTTTTCAGCTTTCCCCTAGACTCGGCGAGTTTCCAAAAAGAAGTATCTATTATCAAACAGATGGCAATTAATAACGGTTATAAGATCGCTTTGATTGACAAATTAATAAAGAAAAAAACATAAGAACATTTTAACTAAACAATTTTATAACCCTACATGAGAATTAGAAAAGGAGCCGTTTAAATTTATCAATTATATTCCGAACATTACAGATAAAGTTTCAAAAAAATTAAATAAATTTGGCTGTAAAACAATTCAGGTTAATAAGAATAATCTAGGGAGAAAACTAATAAACAAAAAAGACAAAATTCACAAACAAGCTAAGTCTGGTGTTTACAAAATAAATTGTGTGAACTGTGAAGCTGTATACGTAGGACAAACTGGTCGAAACTGAAATATTAGGATTAATGAACACAAAAAATCGATTTTACATACTATTAAAAACTCTAACATAGTAAAACATTATATAGAAAATAACCATTTCATAGATACGAATAATGTCAAACTTTTACACACGGAAACAAATAGCAAAAGGCTGAACCTTTTGGAGTACCTAGAAATCCAAAAGTCACAAAAACAGACGTTTTAAATACGACACCTGCATAATTGACAGTGTAATAAAAATAAAATACCGTCAGGCGGTTTAGTAGGGTATAACAATTTTAGATTTTAGTATACAACTACTCTTGATAAAGGCCTCATCAAGCCGAAACATATGTAGAGAAAAATATCTCATTAAATTATTTGGAAACATCTAAAAGCAGTGTACTAATTATCCCTAGAGGTATATTAGATTGTGCCGGTAGATGAGTGCTAATATCATTCAAATTTCACTTATATCGCACGGAATATGTAGTATTTAGTTATACGTATTCAGAAATACAGATATAACGAACTGTCCCAAACTAGATATGCTAATTTTACTTATTATTAAACTAACCTGCATATAAAAGGGCTTCGACAACTAAGCATGATATTCCTCTCACTATAAATATGCTCCTGTTGTTGAGTATCTACAATGTGCTGCTTCTTCAAACATTTCAGGGCAAAAGTTAGAGCTGGATCTTTGGTATATTGTACAAGTTCTACTCGACCGAATCCTCCAATTCCTAGAGTAGCAACCACTTCTAAGTCATCCAGTTTTATGTAATCAAATTCTAAAACAAGCAGTTCTTTAAGCGATAACAATAATTTAGAATTCAATATTTGCTGAATTTAAAGCAAACTGATATTTTCCAACAGTTAGGATTTTTTATCTAGTCTAAGTATGTGATCGATAATCATGCACTCAAATTATAGCATAGTTATATTATCATTTAAATAAACTCTGAAAAATGGAGATAGCTGAGTAAGCTGCTCCCAACATAGATATTAATAGACGCGAAAAGTACTATATCATGAACAAATCGAGTATGAAAAGGGGAACGTCAACACTGAGGACAACGAACTAAGTCAAATTTTAAATATTTTCAGATATCCTAAATTTAAAAGCTGAAACTACTACATTTTAGAAAATAGAAAAGAGAGTTTAGCAAGAAGATATTTTATCATAAATTAATAAAAAGAAGAGGCATTAAAAGATAGAAGCATAGAAGCATACTTGGCTTAACTAAGAATTTGTATGATTTTGGGATTGTGTCAAGATGAAAGTACGATTTAATAAATAGATTAGTAGAATTAATATATTAAGCTTCCAGCATGCCATTTAACCATTGGTATATTTTAATATCTGAGATCAAAGCACGTATCTGTCAGTGTTCTAATCTTTGTTCCTTGAATAAGATAGATAGCGTTAAAGCAAAATTGGGAGAATTCCTTTCTGGCGTTTCCAGGTTTTTGCAGAAATAATTTTCAGAAAATGTTTATCTTTGATATTAAAACACGGATCTATGAGTATTTTAATCTGTTTCCCGAATAACATGAACCTTTACTAAAACTAAATTTGAAAAATTATCCCCGACGTTTCATTCTCGGTTGCAACCAGCCATCACCGCAGCCAGCACCTCTGAAGTTAAAATATTTGCACTAGCCCAGTAATGGTTCTAAGAATTCAGCTACGTTTTATACAGGCATTTTAATAATCATGCGGACTTAAACCGCCACCAATTTCATTTAATGCACCTCATGTCCCATGTCATGTATAGGCTATTTTATGCTTTGATGCAACTTAGATCATATGCTTTCCGCAGAAGATAAAATTTAGGGACTTGTACCATATTACAAAGAAGGCGCTAGCAGAGCGGGAACTAGTAAGGTCAATTATTATTATCTTATTTAGAAAGCCACCTTTTTTATTTAATTTGCCCATTAAGCAATTGCTAGGCCACAGTGATAGGTTAGGCAGCTAAACCTTCTTTAGATAATGCTTCGAAATTTCGATATTATTTGGGAATTTACTTTTTTTACGCGAAATTCAAATTCCAAACGTAATAAAAGTTATTTAAATATCTTTGATAACTTTACCAAGAATATAACCGTCATGGAAATAATTATTCCAACAATGGTATCCATGGTATTTATGTCCTTTGCAAAGTTACCAAGAGTTGAACATATCGCCTCCTAAAGTCATTTTCGGTTAATTTAATATACGCTCCTCAATATTTTTAGAATTCTTGTCAAACAACACTATTGAAGTAATTTTTAAACTTAGTTCATGTTTCATTATGTAATATATAGTGCATCTAAAATATGCAGGATGTCCGGAAAGATCATGTTGAAAATGACAGGGTATACAGGTTATGTCAAAACAATGCTAATAGTTCATATGTTTTTCCTATCGATAGCACCCCTGAATTATAGTGGGGCAGACGAAAGTACTCATTTAAAAAATGTTAATGTAAAACTATTGAACACATTAGAACTGAAACTTCTTTTGCCATATACATATAGGTGTAATATTTTTGAATGTTGCAGAGGTTTTCATGATAGGCAAAGGTCGATTCCCTAGCCCACTCTCTCTTGTCCCTACAGTATTTCCCGAGATGAACAGACGGTTGTTCTTCACGGGTATTTCTACGATAAATAAATCTTTCTACTTCCGTTCGCCTCGCCGAATAACACATTTCTTAACACATTCAACACCTTATTCCCCAGGCCCAGCGCGCGTAAAGAAGTTTCACTTTAAAAATGTAATACAACTATTTAAATCATTAAAACACGTATAATAATGAAGATTCCGTACATACAAAGACTTAAAATGAGTATTTCAATTTATTTTCCAAACATCTCTGCTGCTCGAAAGTAACATATACCTAGCGATACTTTCTAATGATGTTGGCGTACGTAAATATGTGTTAATAATTCCTCCCTGGTATATACAGGAGCTTAATAAAATGAGCTTTTAATCACCTATAGGCGTTTGCTATATAGCGTTGGATATATCGAAGACATTCGACGGAGTTTCACATGACGGATTGCTCAACAACCTGCCGTCCTTCGGACTGCCAGCCTCTCGTTGCAGTTGATGGACACATCTCAGACACATTCACCATTAATACAGGCATGCCTCAGGGCGCAATACTTTCACCAACTCTGTTCTTCGTCTATATCAATGACCTGCTGACCGAAACCAGTAATCTTGTTTACAGTTTTACAGATAGCAGTACCCTTGTCTCCCAATTTAGATCAGAAAAACCTTTACCAGCGTCTGAGACTTATCACCGCAGACATGAGCAGATTACAACAATTCATCAAGATCTGGAGAAAGTTCGAACTTGGGGTGGCAGAAATTTGGTCCAGTTCAATGCAGCAAAACCCCAAGCAACTAGAATAGACCATTCCTTCATCGTCAATCGAACTACTGGGTGTCTCGGTCAACAGCAATATGTTCTGGCATGACCATTTTGCTAACATCGCAAAATCAGCTTCTCAGAAGCTTGGTGGGCTATTTCGCAACAAAAAACTGTATATACTGCAGCAGCTGCTCTTGCTCTACAAAGCGCAAATAAGACAGTGCTTAGAATAGTGCTCACACATCTGGGATGCTGCGCCAAAGCTCACCTTAAAGCTGCTGAATTCCATTCAGAAGAGAGCTGTACGCCTCTTTGGCAACCGAGAGTTGACCCGGGATCTGGATAGTCTGGAGCACCGCAGGCATGTGGATGAGATCTCCCTATTTTAGAGATGTTTTCACGGCAGGTATTCCCACGATTCGGGATAGCAGCAAACCACCCCCAGCAACGCTGGTTGCACAGTCACGACAGACGGCAAGAGCACATCCGTTCGCCGAACAACTGAAAATACCTAGCATATCGCTATACAAGGACTCCTTTGTCTGGCGCACTGCATCACTGTGGAACTCACTTCCAGGACATCTGTTTCCTTCAAATTACAACCTACAGCTATTCAAGAACCGTGCCGATCAACATCTTTGTACACACCCTGCTCGTCGAGTCTCATATGATCTCCCTTTAGTGTGTGTGCCACTGCCACATAAAAAAGGTCGATCGATTGATAGGAAAACGTAGTATCTAACTAAGCTCTTATGAGCCTGCTAAAATATAGAGGTGCATCATCGTGCATCAGCCACATGATATTTCGAACATTTAGAGGAATTATGGAAACCAGAATGATAGAGTGATCTTGCAGTAGGTAAATAAGCTTGTTATGCAACGGTTTTATTATATTTATTATTCTTTGTTGATGTTTTGTCCTGACAATAGCCTGGGCAGTTTTGCTACTCCAGATATGCAAATTGTGGGAATTAACTATCCCGTCACAGGCATCCTCATTACTAAACACAACTTGTTTAAAAAAACTTGGTTACTTCTTGGTTTCTGCAAAAAAGCTGTCAGTTACAGACAAAGTGTTAACTTTTCGAACATGGTAGGGTAGAGCAACTTTTATTTTCGCATGACATGTACTACCGTTTTGGTAACATTACATGCCAATGATAACTACCGAGTACTAGCACTTGGATTTTCTTTTATCAGTTTTAATACCAGTTCTTTAGCTTCAACAGTTCTTGCGCTTCGTGGTCGCCCGACACCACCACGTTTCGGTTTAAAAAATCTTAAGAAAAAATCATTGAGGTGTTTCCCGGGGTGAGTTTCCCGCAAACCATATGAGCTCCTCGATCTGATTCACTTTTATTTGGAAAGCAGTTGACAAGTCGGTACATTAGATGGATAGCTGCATATTCTTTATTGCTAAACTCCTCCATGCTTTCATTTAATCAACAAATTGTATCAAAATGCACCTGGTGGTAGTTACCTAGATTTCCACTAGTGATGAGCGAAACTGGTCTCGGTCTTGCAGTCTTGGTCTTGGTCTTGCAAAAAAGCAAGACCAAAAACGAGACCGTCTTTTGGTTAGCAAGACCAAGACCAAGATTGTGTATGCAAGAACAAGACCAATACCAATACTACGTCCAGCAAGACCAAGCCTTTTGCAAATTGCAAGAGTCTTGCGAGACTCTTTCAAATTTCGCACTGCATGATAATATCAACGGATTTTTTGTAATAATATTTTATTCCTCTATAACCTTTTTAAATTTTAATTGTTTGCATATTACATTAAATTTAACTTTTTTGTGTGCAATTTAGACTAGCTTTGTAAATTAGTGTCTCCGAAATAATTGTATACGTATATTTCTGAACTATGTACAATCATTAACATGTTAGACGTAGCTATCATAAAATAAACATAAAAATATATTAAGGTTGACAATGAAAAGGTACTTATCAATAATTAATCCGATTTTTAATTAGTACATAAGTGGCGTGGTCTTGGTAAATGTTCAATTGTTAGATTTTTATGTTTTTGAAAATTTCAAATTTTTAGTTAGCCAATGGTAAGAGTGGAACATACGGAAATTAAGTTCGAAACAGTCTGAGATTATTTTATTGTTTTGTCTTGTTTATTATTTTTCTTTAATTTTACGCCTTGCTTAGAGGCAATACTTGCAAGACTCTTGTTGCAAGACTAAGACCAAGAGCAAGATATCACATTAGTTTGCAAGATAAAAACCAAAAGTCTACGTGCAAGAACAAGACGAAGACCAAGACCATGCAAGTCTTGGCCTTGGTCTTGCTTTGCACATCACTAATTTCCACAGAAACGAAATGTTTTGGAAAAATGTTACTATTTTAGTATTTCTACAATAATTGCATGGTGTTAATTAGATCCGGCTTTTAAAAAAACGCTGCCAGATACGGATTGTTGCAAAATAATAGGAGAATCGAACTATGAAGGAGAAATGGAAATTGACAATACTGTCAAAAATGTATACACTTAAATGAGTCATCTGCCCCTGTGTAATACAGGAATATTGAATATCAATTTACGTATGGACACACGTATTACTAAGGACGGTTATCCATATTTTGACCCATTTTGATCCCAAATAACTCGAATAAAGCTATCGAGTTGCGGGCGTGTTGCGGGTTTCACTGAATAATTTTATTTCACTGAAAGTTTCTTTTGAAGTATATGTCATTTTATTTTGACAACCGGAAGTACCTAAAACAAATTGGCCAAAATTTAGGTATAGGACAACTTTGTCATTTTAAATGGAATACCCTGCATATTTTCCCAAACCCTTAAGGTGGCTACACACACAACCGCAAGCTTGGCAAGCATGCATGTACAATCATTTTGTACAAGCATGCATAATTTTAATTTGCCACCAGCCGGTACATGCATGCTTAAATAAGCATCAGTTTGTGCCGGAAAAATGTCTAGCTCGGACGATGATGCACTTGCCCTTACGAGAAAAACGCGAAATAAGAAATGTTATGTGTGGTGCAAAGAGTGGTTAAGGAAAAGAAAAACTTACTCCCATATTAACTTACTGAATGAATTAAACATACATCCGCGTGATTGCAATAACTATCTCAGAATTAATGAAGAAACTTATCTGAAACTTTTATCACTTGAAACACCTTTAATTAAAAAACAAGATACGCCTTCTTCGCCCTGTCGTGATATTTTGATGATCTGATTCGCCAAAGACACGGCTGATTTTGGTATGCATGAAATATTCCAGTAATTCTCGGTTCGCCTTCTTCAGATCGCTAGACATGATGAGTGGAAAGAGCTTATTTATGACTGTTGCTTGTGTGTATAAGTCGACGTGTATAAGTCGACAAGTACGTACACACGTACACTTACTCCGTTTCACTTGCGCAAGCACGGCTTGTCCAAGCTTGCATGATTCAAACCAATTCAATCATCAAGCGGCTTGCACAATTTAAATGCTTGCGCAAAATTTTCCTCCAGACGCTCCAGCATACTAGTACAAAAAGATTGATCATATATGCTGGTCAAGCTTGCAGTTGTGTGTGTAGCCACGGCTTGTCCCTTCTCCTTTTCAAAAATGAAATACAAATTATAGCAATTTTTTAAAATAGTGGATTTATTAAGCTCCAAAAAACACTGCATATCGATAAAAATTTCGCTGTAAATGTTATTTTTTGAGTAGTCAGCTATGGATACAGATTCACATTATCCCATAAATATCAGTGTCGATCACTTTTGATACATTCTTTTGAAGTAGAAGTGCAAATTGGTCTCTTTGAGTGAAAAGGGAAGTGTGTGATAATGTTTGCAGAAACCTAGTCAAGAATAACAACTCAAAGAAGATATAGGAATTTTTTTAATAAAATTCCATCCACAAAAAACGCAATTATAACGATGAAAATTTACTAAACAATCTAATACAAGTTATGGAGGTAACCGAGGAACATTCAAGCCTATCAACAAGAACTATAGCAAGTTCTACAGAAATTTCTCGTTGCACAGTGCAAAACATCATGACCAAAGTTCCCAAACTAAAGCCATATAAGATACAAGAAACTAAAGAAATAGTTTTTCCAAAAAGAGTACAATTATGCCAGACCTTACAAAATTCCCAATAAATGGAAAAGATAATAAACATAATTGCAGAATATGGGTAGAAGAGAATCCCAGACAATTTCGTAAGCACTCCGAGACTTGCCGAAGGTTATAGTTTGGTGAGGTGTGTACAGGGTCCGCCAACGAGGACTGAACAGGGCATTATTTTTGAATTTCCTTGTATTTTTGGAGGAAACGAAAATAGCAGTTCGATGTAACTTTTTTCGTAGAATTTTAAAATGTCACTTAAAAAAGAACTGAACCTCAAACAAAAGAGTTACGGCGTACATTCTTGTTTTTTTAAATGGAATACTCCGTATATTATTGCATATTTGGATTGTGCGAAAAAGTCGAGACATATTTCATGAATAATGTCCTATACCTATCTCTAACGGTTTTT
>MU189552.1:34567-50756 GCA_016904865.1 Pissodes strobi | reverse complement strand
ATGGGCCCCAGTTAGCATAGTGAAACAAACAATAAGGTATAAATAAGTAATACTTATAATAATTAGACTTAGTTGAAATATGAAATCCCGGATATTTTGCCTTGAATCGAACTCGAATTATTAACTCAAAACGCCGCGCTGTCAAAACGAAAACACGTCAAAGACAAAAGCCAAGTTCGATCCTGACCGACGCCTGCTGAGACGGCAAGTGTTTTAGTGCGCATGACAAAACGGTATCTTCTTTGTTTATGTTTTTCCATTTTGCGTCGATTTTGTCATGCGCAGAAACCTGTTTTTTCGCCCATAGGTTGCCACTTTTGAATAGTGCGACAGGCGGCTATTGCTTATCCACTCCTATACAAATCAATGGAATATACCCATGTAACTGTATATAACTTGACCGCTGATTTGACTAATCAATAGAAGGGCCGACATCAGCCCATAAGACGCAGATGTTTGGTACGCGAGTGCATTCGCGCAAGTGAAAAGTACGAAGCGAATTCGTGAGAGCATAAAAACATGTTCAATTTTGAATAAAGATTATATTGATTGATTGATGCTAAATTCGCTTCCTCTTTTCTCAAAACAGTAGCATTCACTTCCTCGTACTTGTAACATGTTTCATAATTAACATATATTGTCTTATTTTTTATGAATGGTGCCATTGCAGGATTCCTCCAATCTTCTAAAATCAATTTCAACAAGGCTTCTAAAGTTGATGTTCTTCCGTACTGTGGAAAAGTCTGCAGGTCGTGTTTGTTCTCCACCGGTGATTTGATACCGTTCATTCCTACTCGTTCCACGTAGAGTATGCTCGTTATCTTTATTCCAAGGGGAGAAATATTGATCGAATGTAATTATGATAGTACATACGTGCTTTATTTCCTGTGAACATTTGCAAAATTTTTTTGGAAATATTTCCAAAGGACACTGGAATCTCTCTCATAAGATGGATCATGAAAAACCTATCAAAAATTTCGACGTCTACGTGTGATGGTGGCTCTGCGTCTATTTTATTTTCGAGCAGTTTTAAGACAGCAGATTTATCTGTTTTACACATTGTTCCATTGATGTGAAATAACGATAATGGAACCTAATCTGTTTCGATACGTTTTAGCCCTTTTTGGTGATTTTGGTTAGTCGTTCAATCAACTTTCGGTTAGTTTCAGTTTGTTCCAATTTGTTTTAGTAATTTGAACTGGATACGATACGTTATAATCAATTTTAATGTTTTTGGTTAGTTTTGGTTAGTCGCCAAATTTCGGTTACTTTGAGTTAGTTTTTCTTACTTTTATTTTTTTAAATATTTTCTGATACATTTTAACCCTTTTTGGTGGTTTTGGTTAGTTTGGGTTAGTCGTTCAATCAACTTTCGGATAGTTTCAGTTAGTTTTAATTTATTTTTGTCATTTGAAACGATTCCGTCCACATAAACAAACTAACACGATCTCTCATGCGTCTGACGTCATGTGTGGCAAATGTAGCATGCACTTTTTCGTGATTTGATACCTCATAATCGGAAAACAGAACCATTTTCAATGTTAAAAAATATGTAATATGTATATAATTAATAGATCAATAAAATTGTTTATACTTACTCTGTAACACCAGACTTTGTAACACCAGATGTTGAAGTCTCTGATAATGATTGTACACTGCTCGTAGAGACGGAATCATTACCCGTTTTTTTATATTTTGCCTTTAATGCTGTGAAATTACTTAAACACTTTGAATGATAGCCTTCCGTGTCAGATAAAGCCGATGGTCATTTTACATATTTTCCTTGCTAATTATTTTTCTGACGAATTTCTAAAATTTCCGTGCATTTAATCAAGCGTTCTTGTGTAAAGAAAATAATGTTATCTTTTTTTGAATTGCAAAAAACGCAAACTGGCTTGAGTGTATGCATCATGGAAAATAGTAAATGCGTCGCGTCGTATTCGTATTAAGTTTTCACGTCTGTTAAGGTGCGCCCAGACCGGTGACAAGACCACGTATCGTGACACCGCCGCGAACCTCGTCGCGTACAGTCTGGACGGTACTCCGTAACCGCAACGCGTGACATCGCCGCGTTTACCGCGTGTCATCATTGCGTTCCATGTCCTGTCGGTCTTTTGGCGTCGCATCAAAGGGATGCTACGCCGCTTGGTTCGGCAAGTCTGGACGGGACAGCGTATCATCAGAACGTTTTGCATATTTACTTGAATTTTAACCAGTGTAGCGGCTATTTTTGTTTCGAATTAGTATTTGCTTTTTTAATATCAAGATGGGATGGGGACAGGAGGCAATGTTAACATTTATAGAATTACGCAATAAATTATCTATAACTATGTACGCTGATGCTGCAACTTCCATGATGACCGCCTGTTTTGTATTTAAATGAGTGGAACGCTGTGAACGGGACTATGATACGCGACGATGACACGCGAGGATGGAAGGCGACGATGACACGCATCGAAGTTCGCCTCGTCGTGAATATGTTCGCGACGCTGTCACGTCACGGGGTTTTGTCACAAGTCTGGACGCACCTTTAGGTATCACTGCACCAAGCGGACTGAACATGAGTCATACATTGTGTATAAAAGGGCGTCCAGGTAAGACTCTTTCTCAAGTGCTCATATGTATTTGTTTTTTAGTTACCTTAATAATTATTGATGAAATACTAAAAAAAATATAACTTTTATGATTTACATAAATTGATAATTTTTTTTTAACTAATTATGGCAGGAGTATAATAGGTCTACCGAAAATGTGGCAGGAGGTCATTTTATGTCTTATTTAAATGTTATTGAAAAGTCGGAAAAAGTTTCAACTTTTATTCTTTTATGCATTTGCAATTTTTTTTCAACATATTTGGCATGCTGCTGTCAACCGTAAAGTGACCATAATTCTTAGACCTCAATGCAGGACATTACATAATTGTAAAAATAAGCGCCAAAATTTTTTTGGTGGTGTCTTTTAGCACCTGCGCCATTTTATTAAAAAAAGAATAACGGGTTGCTGACAGACGAATTTTGGACTGGCTAGGTTGAATTTCTGTCGTACGTTTGCAACATTAGATGAATCAGAGCTGTCTGAAACCTAGAAGTTTTTGAGAGTGAGTTCGCCATATAGTCAGTAAATGATATAACAATTTATTTGGTTTTAGGAACTTAATAAAAATTTGTATTTCTCACTATTGCATTGACGCGAAACAAGCAGAATAATTGGTACTTATAACCAACAAACAAATTACCTTTGCGACGTCGCACACGGAAACACCAGACTCAGACCAACCATTACCTCCTATAAGTAGACCGACTCGGCCAATGCCAATACTCTGACAGAGTAAAGGGTAGTTCATATAGCAACGAATTAAGAAATACGAATCACAAATTTTAACACCATTTTTTCAGATTAATTGACGGGAGAGTTGACAGGTGTATAATTTAAGATTTTACGAATTCGTGAAATTTAAAATCTGCGGCGCGGGAAACTTGAGTTCATATGTTCGTATGTATGATGTCTGATTCGCCCTTTTATCTATGATGTCTGAAGAATTTTATGTAAATAAAATATTTTTTGTTTTTTTTTTTTTAATTATAAGCTCTTTATTGGCAGCTAAATTTCCAAAAATAAAATATGAAAATAATAATGAAGTACACTTGATATTGACGCTCCACTGCACTAATAATATTCACGACTGGTGATAAAAGTTTTATCTTAAAATATACCTATACAATAATATCTCTGGTGCTATAAGTTGGCTCTCGGGTGTTCTTTTTGTATATGGAGAAATCTTTTCCACTGAAAATCGAAGTCTTTAAAAGACATTTTATGGTAGTTCCTAAATGTTTTCTCATCATTTACCCTCATTGTTTTGCACGAAATTATGAGATGCTCCATGCGACCACCGTTGCTTAAAGATCTCACAGACACCAATAGACCTATTATTTTTTTTTTCTTCAAACGTCAGTAAATCCGTCATTACCCGACTGTGTAGGCGGCCGTGAAGTTTGTTTTTTTCTCCGCCGGAGCTTTACTTTTCACTTTTCCGCCGGCGGAAGTAAAAGTGTTGTAATAGCAACATAGATACAATACAAATAAACAACAAAATAAGCGTCAACAACTCAAGATTTATTAAACTACAATTTGTATTTATCACTCAATTTGTGACTGCATTTCTAAAATCACTAATTTAGGAACAAATTGGTTATTATTTAATCGAACTTACTCAATAACTGCTTATCAATACGGAATTAAAACGCAATCGGAGACGCAATCTTAAAAAAATAATTATTGTTGACAGTGTCCACTGACAGCTTTATGTTACATTACTATAGCAACAACCTGTGCCTATTCGTAGACACCGGTCTAAGCCGCCTTGTGAACCCACTTATCTTTAATAATAATTCGATATTAGGTCTGTTCTAGAAGCGATTTCAAACGGTTTCAAACCGTCCGGAGTTTGCGCATAACGATATAAGCGTCGCTTATATGGCTATGCGCAAACTCCGTACGGTTTGGAACCGTTTGAAATCGCTGCTAGAACAAACCTATTATTACTATTAAAAAGAGATGTTTTTGCATTCATTTGTCGACATTTGAAGAAAAAACAGCATATTTTATTTGGAGGAAAAGTTACTTTTCCTCCATATAAAATAATATACTATTGTCACATCTTAAGCAGCAAGTAAGCTCCTATTACACATCTACGTCTATGTCGGCAATAAAATACATTCATATTAAAATTTTAATTATTAATTTTGAAAAACACAAAAAGGAAACACAACCCTCCTAACTTATCGTCAAACGTAAATGTCACAGCAAGAATTAAAAATTTTCTGGAAACGTCTAGGAATTTCGTCTTCCTATGAAATGGTAACTTTTCACGATTTTGTAAAAACAACGATTCGTTATTCGTTGCTATATGAACTCTGCTTTAGCCCCCGACGCGACGGCGGCGCCGCAAATATTTGACGTATGAGTATGAGGCACTATCAGGAACGGGCAAAATTAGTAATGGGGTGATATTTAAGATTCTCATTTTTGCATTAATATAGTATAGTATAAACTTTGTTTTTCTTATAAAGACAATGGTATAAACAATTAGCTAAATTTGTAGTCATTTAGTGCATATCGCATACTACAAAAGAGAATTGCAGGACATTTTGCAGGACGTTTGCTTTCGCTGGACAGAGTCTATGAATGCCTGACTGTCCTGCTCAATGCAGGACGTCTGGTCACTTTAGTCAACCGTTATCCCGCTAACGAGATGGCAGGAGTTCATTTTCTTGATCAGTAATATTAATATTACAATATAAAGGATAAATCAAGTTTTATGAAATGTGACAACAAAAAGTGTCGCCAGCTCCCGAACTAATAAGTTCGGTGCTAGAAGGTCCACTCTCAGTCGGCACTTTTGATGTAGCGCTTACAAAGGCGATGCGCCAGACTTTAGACCAGACGGGTTGAAACGTGGCACGAGGCCTGAGCGATTAATCATCATTTCATCAGGTTCCCGGACGGGACAAGGAGGGAAATACTGGGGGCGGAGCTTGGACTGAACCTTCTAGTCTATTGTTATTGTTAATGATCGGTTCCAGGCCAGCAGGTTCCACTCCCGTACCACGTAATACCTGCGCCAGTGTTGCAGACAACACTTATGCCTGGGAAGTAGACGGTCACTAATTATGATAGTGTTGGGGAAGCGCGTAATCGAATGCAAGTTTTAGCGGCGTTGTCGGATGGTCTTATTTTACTCAAATTAACGGAAATTTGTGATTTAAGACGTTAATATGTTAAAATATTAATAATATTCAATAAGCAATAATGGATGCTTAGTCCTGACACAGGCACAAGGCAATTGAAATTGCACTGTTAACTTCGCGCATGGCCCTCCGCTCGCTTCGCTCGCTACGGGGGCTCAATCAATAAGAACTAACCAAAACTAACCCAAGACTAACCCAAAATTAGGAAAACAAGTAAATTAAAAGAAAACAAACTTTAAAAAAGGTAAGGTCGCGACCGACGGGAATCGAACACGCAGCGCAGAAATGACAAGCAAACACTCTGTCTACTACACCACCGAGACGTTGTAGGAGTTTCGCTAGAACGTAAAGACATGGATAATTTCGATATACGCTAGCGTCTTGCTTTTGATTGGTCAAGACTGTCCGTGACTTTTGCCCTCATTAGACACTAATAAAATCTGCCACCCCTCTTCCAGCTCTCACCGGCCGGATCCACAAGTGGAAAACTGACAACACAGCTCATCCTAGGCATGTTCTAATAGCCGTTCTAATAGATGACAAAAACGAACGCGGCTAATATTTGTGACCGTCTACTCCGCAGATGTAAGTGCAGGTCTGAACACGTTGACGTCAGTCGGAGTCGGTGGCAAACCTACGAAGGTTTGTGTTTCTTTGATAAAATGACCCGAAAATTCAGTGAAGATAAATCTTTTAAGCTTGCTGGACTGTATAGCGAGCAACAAAGGTTATGGAATATCTGATGCGACGCATATAAAAACAAAAAGACGCGTACATCGAATCTACAACAAATTCAGAGAGAGATGGGCATTGAAGGCCTTTCGATTGAAAAAATAGAAAATAAAATTAATAGTATTAGAGGTAGATACTATTTAGAACTCGATAAAATCGGGAAATCGGTCAGATTTGGTGCTAGGGGAAACGTTTATGTACCGAAAATAAAATGGTTTTAAATTAAATTAAATTCGTTTATCATGAATCTGGCAGTAAGACGAATAACTACGGTACCCAAATTTGCTGAATGAGTACTGCTTTGATTCGAGATACTTTTTAAGGCACTTATTTCGTTACTTCACTAATCTGGTATAATATTTCCGTCTTGATCTTCCCGATCTACACATGTTGCAGTGATATAAGATTTAGATTTTTTTCGTAGTTAATTATGGAGTGTACGAGCGGCAAAAACAATTGCATCTCCAACTATAACTCCATCTTCGGGTAACAAACCATTTTCCAACTGTTGGGACATTAAACAGTTCTTGAAAACTCCTTCATCAGATGCATTGCCACTTGCGCCAACGTGGATGTATGTAAAACAGTAGTAGTGATCGGCAATAGCTAACAATAAGGATACTGCTTGTTTTTTTTATAATAAAAAAAATTGACTCCCACTTTTAGAAGGAGCTTTAATTTCCACATGTTTTGCATCTATTGAATCATAACATGAAGGAAACTTGAATATTTTTTTATTAAAACCTACTTCAGTAATTCTCCATTCCTCTTCTGTGTTTGACACCTGAAAATTAAATAATATAATTAGATATATATTTTTTATTCTCTCTTTATGATTCCTTACATTTACAGTTTTATTATCTATTTAATTTGTTTCTTTTATTTGCAGGATAACACAGACACAAAACACAATAACGATAATAACGAATCGTCTGAAAATCAGGTTCGTCTGTCGGTTTTACCACGCTCGAAAAATGGGAGTCAGGTTGCTCTTCCAGCAACACCACGCTTGGAAAATGAATGAAATACCATCTCTAAGATCTAAGTGCAGCAAACTGTCACAAGTGGCTACAATGATTAATGATTTGAAAACCATAGATTTATATATGGTGGGAACCGAGGAAACTGAATATGATTTGTTTGGAAATAGTGTATCAACATAGTTGAAAAAGTTATCAGAGGAACAGGCAATCACTGCCCAGGAAAAATACAGAGCATATTAGCTCAATGCAGATATATGAGCCAAAAATCTACTTCTGCATGTTCTGTTGATCCTGGGTTTACCAATCGATGCAGCTCTGTCCAAGTCCTACGCAATTCTCACAGTGAAAGTGATATTATAACGCTTGCTTTTATTAATGCTTAATTAAAGTTACCTTAAATAAATACTTTACCTTAAGCACCGTCTATAGATATTCTAATAAGTCCGCTCACTCGGGCGTGCCGCGGAAAATTTCCCTCCTGCCTGCGACAATCCGTCACCCATCGGCATTGACATTGACGTGTGTCAATGTCACGGCTTAGCCGTGACTCAGTTTTCGCAAGTACTTCTGCGATCGGACGATGTGAACTTATTTTTACGGAATAGTTTTCGCACGATTTACGTTACACGCTATTTAAAAAATATATATGGTTAAGATGGCTAAGGGTAGTTTTTCTTATTGTACTGTTGATGACTGTTATGTAACTACACGTGAGCTCTCCTTCTTTCTCTCTTATGATGGAATTTGTGAAGAATTATTCAATTTTTATGAGACGAAGTGAATGAAGCTAACCGAAAGTTGATTGGATGATTAACCCAAACCAACAAAATCTATTAAAATTGATTATAACGTATCGGAACCGGTTCAAATGACTAAAATAAGTAAGGCTAAATGAAACTAACCGAAAGTTGATTGGATGACTAACCCAAACTAACCAAATATATTAAAATTTATTATAGCGCATCGGAACCGGATCAAATGACTAAAATAAGTTAAGACTATGTGAAACTAACTAACCCAAACTAACCAAAACAAACCAAATGTATTAAAATTCATTATGACGTATCGGAAGCGGTTCAATGTCTCAAAGAAGTTGAGACTAAGTGAAACTAACCGAAAGTTGATTCGACGACTAACCCAAACTAACCGAATCTATTAAAATTGCTTATAATCTAGCGGAACCGGCTGAATTCACTAAAATAAGTCGAGACAAAGTGAAAGTAGATTTGGGGACTAACCCAAATTAACCAAATCTATTAAAATTGATTATAACGTATCGGAACCGGTTCAAATTTCTAAAGTAAATTGAGACTAAGTGAAATTAACAGAAACTTGATTCGACGACTAACCTAATCTAACCAAATCTATTAAAATTGATTATAAGCTATCCGGACCGTTTGATATGACTAAAATGATTTGAGACAAAGTGAAACTAACTGAAAGCTGATTCGGCGACTAACCCAAACTAACCAAATCTATTAAAATTGGTTATAGCATATCGGATGATATGATGACTAAAATAAGTCGAGACAAAGTGAACCTAACCGAAAGTTGATTCGACGACTAACCCAATCTAACCAAATCTATTAAAATTGATTGTAACCTATCGGAACCGGTTGAAATGACTAAAATAAGTTGAGACAAAGTGAAACTATCTGAAAGTTGATTAGACGACTAACCAAAACTAACCAAATGTATTAAAATTGATTATAACGTATCGGAACCGGTTCAAATGACACAAGTAAGTTGAGACTAAGTGAAACTATCCGGAAGTTGATTCGATGACTAACCCAAATTAACCAAATATATTAAATTTGATTATAATCTAGTGGAACCGATTGAATTCACTAAAATAAGTCGAGACAAAGTGAAACTAACTGAAAGTTGATTCGGCGACGACTAACCCAAACTAACCCATACTACCCAAATCTATTAAAATTGGTTATAGCATATCTCAAAAGACTAAAATAAGTTGACTAAGTGAAACTAACAGAAAGTTGATTAGCCGATTAACCAAAACTAAACAAATATATAAAAAATGATTATAAAAACGTATCGAAACCAGCTCATGTAAATAAAATGAGTTAAAACTTGAGAAGTATTTACTTCAATCACGTGTCTTGTGCTACTCGCTACGCGCCAGTCAGTATCCCATATTAAGCAAACATAATCGAAACTAACTTTAATGAATCAAATAAGCGCATTGAGACGGGGGCGCTACACGCTTGACCATCCCTGCCTAACACTAAGCTAAAATTAACCCCAACTAACAAATATAATCAAAAAAATAAAAATAAAACATGTCACCGACGGGAATCGAACCCGGGCCGTAGTATCACAAGCACAAAAGCTGATCCCGAAACGCAACTGCGCATGATTGCAAATAGTTATACCGCAGACGCTAGACGCTTGTATAGAAACGCAAGATATATAAGGAAATAAAATACCTATAGTCAGCAAGAGGAATAATCATGCTCCTCAAATCCCCTTTTCGACCTTTTAGATAGAGCAATGAATAATATCACTTCTTATCAGCTTAATATCACTATCGCTTTGCCTCGCTTTAATAAGTTATATAAAATAATAATTTCAGGAATAATAGATATTATATAGATATATATTTTAAATTCAGCACAACACAACTATTGACTAACATAAAATTGTCAAACTTAGAAATGTAACATTTTAATTTAAAACCATATCGAGTTGAAGAATAAATCTGGCAACACAGCCTTGTCTACAAACCTTTCATGCGCCGTCTGCGTTATTTCAATAAAAACAAAACAATACAATGGAAGTCGGCAGTGAAAAGTAGTAGCAATTACAGCAGATTTGTACACTAATTTTTAATGATTTTTTATTAAAAAAAAAAGTCACGAGTAGTACAGTATACGTGATAGAAGTGACTACTTCGTTAGCGAGTCTCAACTTATTTTACTTTATTGAGCCGGTTCCGGTACATTATAATCAATTTTAACGGATTTGGTTAGTTTTGGTTAGTCGTCTAATCAAATTTCAGTTAGTTTCACTTAGTCTCAACTTATTTTAGTCATTTGAGTCGGTTCCGATACGTTATAATCAACTTGATTAGATTTGGTTAGTTGTCTAATCAACTTTTGGTTAATTTCACTTAGTCTCAACTTATTTTAGTCATTTGAGTCGGTTCCCATATGTTATAATCAATTTTAATAAATTTGGTTAGTTTGGGTTAGTCTCAACTTATTTTAGTCATTTGATGCGGTTCCGATACGCGATAACCAATTTTAATAGATTTGGTTACTTTGGTTTAGTCGCCGAATCAACTTTCAGTTAGTGTCACTTAGTCTCGTCTTATTATAAACATTTGAACTTTAGATACGTTATAATCAATTTTAATACATTTAGTTAGTCGTCTAATCAACATTCGGTTACTTTGTCTCAACTTATTTTAGTCATTTGATCAGGTTTCGATATGCTCTAACCAATTTTATTTCATCTGGTTAGTTTAGGTTAGTCGCCGAATCAACTTTCAGTTAGTTTCACTTTATCTCAACTTACTCTAGTCATTTGAGTCAGTTCCGATCGTTATAATCAATTTGGTTATTTTGGGTAAGTCATCGAATCAACTTCCGGTTAGTTTCACTAAATCTCAACTTATTTTAGACATTTGAACCGGTTCCGATACGATATAATCAATTTTAATACATTTGGTTAGATGGTTAGTTTTGGTTAGTCGTCTAATGAACTTTCAGTTAGTTTCAGTTAGTCTCAACTTATTTTAGTCATTTGAGTCGGTTCCGATACGTTATAATCAATTTTAATAGATTTGGGTTAGTCGTCCAATCAACTTTCGGTTAGTTTCACTTCGTCTCATAAAAATTGATTAATTCGTTACCGATTCCATAAAAGAGAAATGAGGGGGAGAGAAAGTCATATGCTTTATCTCTCTTGCGAGACGAAAATTTCAAAACGTGTCGTTACATGATGGCTTTGAAAAATCACTTTCATGAATCAAAAGAATATCAAAATAGCGTAAAATTTGTGGATTTTTAATATTTACCTTCGCCCAAATTATGTATATAAGTTGAGTTATATATGAGTATAAGTGAGTTGGATCGCTGTCTTAACCACTAATTAAGAATAAAAAAACCCTAGATGGAAAACACTTTTAATGCTTGGGTTAAGTTATGGGTGTGGCACAGGTTATTTGGTGTTTTAATTTTTTTTTAAAGACGACATCCGCTGTGACAACGCATTTGTCATATTAATAACAAAATGTAATAAAATATCGATACCTATCGACAGCCGAAAATATCAGGTTAAAATTATTCCATTGTCGCTATTTTCCTGTTATATTTTGTAACTTGTGTTCGTAGTTAAACAATACAAGTTGTACCTACTGGTATTTTTATCCATATCGTAGATAATATTTCGTTTATTATTTACTTATTTATTATAATACTAAGTAACTATTACCAAGTAGTATCATTAATGAGCTATTAATGAGACAGAGAATGTCAATAGTTGTTCATAACAAATAAATAATCCAAACATTAATACGTAATCATATCATGTATTCCTAATAGAACGCTCCCCGTATAAAAATAATCGAGCGGCAGTTCATATTGATCGTACACCGTAGCTGCACCCATTCGTTTACTTTACAGTGGCCGAGTGTGTTCAAGGTCAACGGCAGTATTTTCCACGGCATGCTGGAGTGAGCGGACTTATTAGAATATCTATAGACGGTGCCTTAAGTAGGTACACACTTCTGGTATTAGTTGTGATATAGGATTATAGGAAGTTTGGGAACACGATTATAGTGAATTAAGCTGTAGTTAAGTACGTCAATGATATTTCTAACTTTGTTTTTGCGTATATTGCTTCTCTCATTACAATGACTTGACGCTGAATAAAGCTTTCTATCAGAGCAAATAACCCGTCAAAATTATCTGTTTTAAGTCGTAGCGTTACTTACTCAGAGGGATCTTTTAATCTGAGTTGTTTCAACGACAAAGCCGTACCTCCTGTTATAGCTTTATCACTGATCCATTTTCGCCCCAAAGTCGCTTCTTCTTTATTTTCTTCCTCTAACATAGTCCTTAGTTATTCTTTTAGTAACATCAACATGTTTTCGCGCATTTTTTTTAACAGTCGAAATAATTTTTGAAAAAAAGAGGATACGGCATGAAAACTCACTACTGACTGGACACGTGTAGATGACCTGGGTCCAGCGCTTTGCCAACTAAGAATCGCGGCATGCGAGTGAGACTGGCGGCGCCAGCTAGTGGATACGTAGATTCATACGTATCCATTAGTTGGCGCCAATCTCACTGGCACACCAGCGCTGGTATGGTAGTGGCCCCGTGCAAACACTTTTTCGTGCCAATCCAGCGGTTCGCCAGCCCTAGATCGAATATTTTTTCTGCCAACGGCCTCCACCCACGTCCCCCGTAACTCCTGCGCCAGCGTTACGATACGTCTGGTACACATCGCGCTAGTCGCTGTGCTCCCCGCCGTAGGTTGCCAGCATATTGAGTTTATTGTGTGTTTGCCAATAAAATTATCTTAAAATTTAGTAAAGAAAAAACTTTAAACTTAATTTAACTTTATAGGGAGTTGCTTCTAAGCTTGCGAGGTGTCCTGAATTTCGCTGGATGTCCTGGATTCAGCATTCATACGTGTGTGGTCTACTGAAGGTATCCGCAGCACTCCAAATATCTTGCATTTTATACGTAATTACGGCTTAATTATTTCATAATAATTTAGAATGCGTCGCCGGATAACCAGAAAAGGCTTTTAGTAGATTATGTAAAAGCCGAACATCAAATAAGAACAAATTTAACTTTTACCTGCATTGTTTTAAGAAATGAGCAATTGCTTTTAGCAGCAAAAAGTAACTAATAAGAAGTATACTTTTTCAAAAAAAAATATTATTTTTTTGTAGATGTAATGAAGTTAATTAATATATTTTATTTATATAATTTGTATGACCTTGTTACACTATTTTTGTTATAAATGAAAGCTATATGTTTTAGTTTATTGTTCTGTTATGTTATGTTGTTTACATTTTTTGTTAATTAAATATTAGCATCAGCAAAACATAATTATTTTATTTGGATATATGTCAAATATTTTTGGTATCACTATTATTATAGATAGATACAAAAGTCCTGTTCTTTATCACTATCATGCATTTTTTCAACACATGTCCTGCAAATTCAATTTTCAAACTTGGCATCCCTCTGAGAGCAGTAAAATGTTAGGAATATCCGATGCGACGCATATAAAAGCAAACAAATTCAGAAGGGGATGGCTATAGAAGGGCTTACAAACGATATAATAAAAGTTAAAATTAAAGGTATTAAAACTGCATACTACTTAGAAATAGATAAGATTGAGACATCCAGAACATCTAGTGCTGGGAGAAACGTTAATGTTCCGATTGCAAAATGGTTTGACGAATTAAATTTATTTATCAAAAATGTGACAGTAAATCGAATAACTACGGTGATCCATTAAGTCCCATATTTTGTTAAAAACTATAAATAAAATTTTTATTTACATAATATCTTTCAATTTATTTCTAAATATTATGCACAAGTAGAAGTTAAATTTAAATATAGATATGTTTGAAGAATACCATTGATACTAGATTTTATACAGAGCTCAAAACATTAAAACGCAATTTTCTCTAAACTTATATTATATCTGGGCTTACAAAGTTTTGGTTGTACGCCCACGATATATTTATTATATACTAATATTAAAATTAGTATAACAATTAATGAATAAAACAGTTTTATAAATAAAAAGACAATATCTCGATCAATATTAATGTATGATACTAAATTGCCAAGGAACACGTTCTTACAAAAAATGTCTTGTACACTTCTCTTTTTCTCTGGCAATATTTCCCGAATGATTGCTGCCTTCATTCGAAATATTCTGTAAGACAGTTCTTTCGTTTGTTTCACCATGAACCTGCAGAAAATATCCGTGAATTTTTTTCATAGCCCATGATGGACTGCACTAGTTACACAAAAAATTCCGTCTAGTGTTCGAGTTAGTCGGTATTTGTATTTCGAATATGCAGAATCTCAAAGCATTTTCGACTATACGTCTGCCGCGTGACAACCTGTAATTAAAAACTGTTCTGCATAGAGGGTAACTCCTAGATACGAGTTCATTAAATATAACGGAATGCTCCATCTCCAACTAAAAGCGTCGTTCTTGAAAACGCCTCCATCAGACACACTATCCCTTGCGCTGATGACAGTGTATGTGTGTGTGGTGTATATACGATTATAATATACACTTTCATGAAAACTATACGAAAAAAGGAGTTATTGGCAGTGCTTAAAAGTTTGTCTATTAAAAAACGATATTATTGCGATGAACGTGCGAAAAGTATGGGTTACACAGCATTGCGGTTACCACCTTACCACTGCATATTCATCCCCATTGAACAAACATGGCACCAACATGCCAGTAAATGTTTAACAATTATTAAGCGTTCGGAACTTCTTATGCGAATATGTCAATAAATCCTGAATACCTACCTGGTTTTAATTATATGCATTTAAAGATCCTTTACAGGCGTAGCCGACTATATCAAGATCGGCAGCTCCTATTGGTCGATCTGCATGGCCCTCCCCTCGCTACGGGGGCTCAAGAAAAGGAAACTAACCAGGTGCCAACCCAATCTAACCCAAGACATACCCAAAATAAAGAAAAGAAACATAATCTTTAAAAAAAAATTGACAAAACAACGGGATTCGAACCCGTGCCGTCCAAGTGAGACCCTTGAACTTGAACATTTATTTACTTCTTTCATTACAGCAATTATAATAAATAGATCTACGTATATGTAACTTAATCATGCTCGCAAATTCCCTTACATAAGAGTTTATGGAACAGGGCGCGTGAAGTATCAACAGGTAGACAGTTATTGGCCTAATATATACATATAAATCCTTATTTTCTATTGTAACATTACAACCTTTCATTCTGCTGGAGCCCAGCTCCCTATAACGAATTGTCAGTGTCGTGAAAAGGTACAAATTTGAAATTATTTTGCAGGACGGTTTTAAATGTGAGTTATTTTTTGAAGGAAAAACTATATACGAAAAAACCTTCTCAATATTTCTTTGGCTTAAACTTTATTAGGTTACCCTATTCGTGAGGGGGAGACTGGTGCCATGATGCCATAATCTCATATGATCTGCTACGGTGGGTGTAGTGGTTCGTGGAATAACGGAAGTTTACGGTATATTGGCCCATGTATAATGCGCCTATTCGGGTCGTATCTGAGATTTGTTAGGTTTCTAGTCAGCTCTGAGCCTTGAATGCCATATTTAAAAAAATTCTCCGAGATACGCTGGATATATTCATTAACTAATTCAACGCCAGTCATATTGTGCAGATCCTGAATTCTAGTGTACCTATGCGCAGAGACAGCACCTCTCAGGAACCAGTTTTGCAACACTTGTAATCTTTGTATTTGCGTTCTACTGGCCTGACACCACACCGGCGCACCGTAGGTCATTACAGGCCTTATAATAGATTTATATAATATTAACTTATTCGCTGGGCTTAAGAATGATCTAGGTTTCAAGATTAATTGTAGGCTTTTCCTTGCGGCAAATATTTTGCCTACTGTGTTAGTTATATGAGGCCCAAAGCACATTCTTTCGTCGAACGTGATGCCTAAATATTTAACTGTTCTTTTTGAGCTAATATTTT
>MU189552.1:0-34167 GCA_016904865.1 Pissodes strobi | reverse complement strand
TTGTGCATAAAAGGACTTGGCCATTATAGCTGTGTCATCAGCGTATAGTGCCAGGTCTGTGGTTGCAATTCTGGGAATATCGGCTATATAGAGGTTGAATAACTGAGGGGACAAAACGGTGCCCTGCGGTACCCCGGCTGCAATTGGCCTTATCGTAGACTCTGCATCTCCTATTTTGACACTCAGGGTTCGGTTTGACAGATATGTGGCTAAGAGAGCGGCCATATGTAGTGGGAGGACCCAATCATCTAAACCTCTACACCACGAGACTCTTGCGACAAATTGATTGCATCACGAAGACATAATGTAATACGAGATGGGTCGACCAATAGGAGAGGCCGATTTTGATATAATCGGCTACGCCTGTATTGGGTTATTTTATGTTATGCGCCGCTTCAAACCAACCGTAAGATGGCGGCACACTTGGTTGAAAAGGTGCTGGCATTTACGTTTAAAGATCCTTCACAGGCTTAGCCGACTATATCAAAATCGGCCTCTCCTATTGGTCGATCCGCATGGCCCTCCACTCGCTTCGCTCGCTACGGGGGCTCAATAAAAGGAAACTAACCAGGTGCTAACCCAAACTAACCCAAGACATACCCAAAATCAAGAAAAAACTGTTTAGAAACATAATCTTAAAAAAATAATAAAAAAAGCAACGGAGTTCGAACCCGGTGAAACCCAACTATCTAAACCTCTAGACTGCGAGAGCTCTTGAGACAAATATATTGCATCACGAAGACATATTGTAATACGAGATGGATCGACCAATAGGCGAGGCCGATTTTGATATAGTCGTCTACGCCTGTAAAGGATCTTAAAATGCTTGGCATTTTGTCTTTTATTATAAAATGGTACTTTGGTTAATTTTCTTTAATCTAGAGGGAACTACTTGTATCTTTTATTTTAAAATAATTGCTCTGATTCAAATTCCTCTCCTTGTAGGTATTATTTTTTTGTAAATTTTTTCTCGTTTCTTATCAAATTTGTACCGCAAGCCAACAGGCAAATTTCACATTTTAAATGCTTATTTTCCAAACCTTAAAGCTGACAACTCTCGATTTCGTTAGTAAGGTTTCTTTTGTTTATCAAATTAGACCACTACGTTGGGGTTTGGGTTGGTTTAATTAGACCAGATAATAAACCAAGTGCCAGGTAAGTGCTTATAAAAGTTCAATTAATTAATATTTGTATGAAAATATTTTGTGGCCATTTATGGACTGAATAAATCAGACTTGTTTTATAGAATAATTTATTCTATTATTTTTGTAAATTGCATTTCGTAATTCTAAGATCCTGTTAATTGTTCCAGCTTTTTGGGAAACATAAATATGTCGCAAATAAAATCCTTCCTCATCTGCTCACCAAACTGAAGTTTTATTTGTTGGCCTAACCCACGTAAACCAACCGTTTCAAGTGAAGCGATAAAAATGTCTTTAATTAGCTGGAAAAACTGTGTAAAATATCTAAGGATATAGAAAAAAGCTATGTTTATCTTAAAAATGCAGCAGAAAAATTAGTTATTAATCTAGATGACAGTAGTGATACTACGCCGCCTATCATAAATATTATATAAATAGATCTGATCAAATATATAATTTACATATTATTTGATTAATGTAATGTAAGTTAATGATGTTGTTTGTGTGAGGTTAATCGAAAAAGATCCTATTTTATTACATTTACGAACGATTAGATACCAGATATTTTTTTATGATTACCCTTAGGTATATATAGGGCACGGAATTTTTCACACATATGAAGTCCCTATATTTGTGTGAGTAAGAAGAAAAAGTTTGGATCACACTAACCTACTAAGTGCCCGAAGTGCACCCAACATTTGGCTATAGTCTATAGCACCTCCCCTTTTTTGAATGAATCTAACGCAGCGCCTCGCCGCGGTGATGGAGTTAAAAAGGTGTTTCTCGAAGGGAGTGGTGTAGTGATAATAGTTTGAACCTTCCGACTTTAGCCATAAGTTATATCGGTCAAATAAACTATTCATATTTTTACCCAAACCTCGGACAAATTCGCTACAAGCTAATTTTTGCGCCACTGTATTTCTTTGGGGGCTTTATACAACTGACTGAAAATCCCAAAAAAAATCCGATAAAGGGCGCAACCCCAAAATCACCCCCATAGGTAAATTTTTGAAGTTTTTTGCAATTGCCTCAAAAACGTTAGGTTTCTCAGAAAATTTACAAGATAAATTTTTTGTAGTGCACAAAATTACCGGTCAAACGGTATACTCGTTTTTATTATTGGAGAAGTTTTAAAGTTGATTCAGGTCTTCAAACTTGACCAATTTTATATTTTAGTGGAAAATCACCAATAAAATACTTATTTGGTGCTATATATCATTCACTTGTGTTGGTAATTTACTTTTCAAAATCGTCTGTAATGAAATATTGAGATATTTTTTATACAACTGGCAACAACGAAGCAACATCCGGAAACAAATTTCCGCACTAAGGTACAGGTGCGGAGGGGGTGCACAACAGCCGCCCACGATTGCAAATTATACGATTGCAGCAACAGGTTTGAAGCGAGCTACAGAAACTACACTTGCATCTAGCCGGACCGTTCAACTTTGGAACTTGGAAGATGTTACTTGGCACTTCCAGGTATATGTTCGAACGTAATATAATTTTGAGGTTAGATATGGAATATATTCGCGGAAACACATGAAAGCTGCTGTATATCCACTATAATACGGCTCTTAACCCAATTTTTTTTTATAATTAAACTAATATTTCACTTCACGCATGGCCCTCCGCTCGCTTCGCTCGTTGCTAGGGCTCACCGAACAGGAACTAACCAAAACTAAACCGAGGCATACACAAAATCAGGAAAAAAAATAAAAAATATGCAGTACGACAATCCAATCTTCCAACAACGACTCACACAAACGATTAATTACAGGTAGTATTTGTACTTAAATCCAATCGGGGAGCAGTAGTAAGATATTCAATCAATCTAAAACATAAAGTGCCAAGTGCAACATTCCAAGTTCCCAAGTTGAACGGCCCGGCTAGATGCTAATCAGAAACTACCAAAACTGTGATTGTTGTAGGTTGTAGGACTTGATAATGTTGCTTATTAAACATTACACGGCAGAAACATACATGTTGAGACCCGGTATATCGGGAAAACCAGATAGGCTGACAAAAATCCATAAATTGCAACAAACGTTAAAAAAATCAGTATTCGCCAATATATTATTTCTTCACGCTATGTCTGGCTGTGATACTACGTCAGCGTTATTTAAAAAAGACAAAAAGACAGCACAGTGTGCTTTGAAAAGTAATGAAGCACTGTCTAAAAAGCTTCTTATGCTTAAAAGTGATAGGCCGGATCTGCCTACTTTAATAAAACAGGTCAGATGATTATCTTAAGGTGGAACGGCAGTCGCAACAGGACGCAGTTTGAACGAGTATCGGTACTGCAAATATAACCAAGTAACTGCACGTCAAAATTGATTATAGAATTTTGAAATAGCAACTTTGCATCTTACATCTGAAGCTGCAGAAAGAGAGTTTATCTTCAGGTACAGTTGTGGATGGGCAGAGAATTGAACCCAGAAGATTGGGGGTGGTTAAAAGTTGACAACGTTCTACAGCCACAAAAAAATATATATTGCACCAAATTTTATTTAAAAATTTTTATTTTGTGGTTGTAAGTCGGATTGCACAAAATCTTGCAGCTGCAGAAAAAATAATTTAAAATGCACCTGTTATTATTGTGTAGGGCAATCCTGTTCAAATGCGACAGATATGTCTTTTTTCTCAAGAAGATGAATGTTAGTTTCTATTTTTAATTAAGATTCTCGGAAGTAATTGCTCAAGTGTATCAAAATTACCGATAATTTTGCATGGCAGCGTATTGTCTAAAAACTGCATAAGTTCATTTTCATATTGTGCAGTAGAGCCCGACACCGAAATATGAAAATGGCCGAATGCAGTTTTTCTAAGACAACACGCTCGAACGCTAAATTGTCTGGTTATTTTGATGCACGAGTCTAATTCGGGGGAATATTTCCCGAATAAGGAGATGGTTTTAAAAAAATACGTTTTTGTTTTTCTTTAATACAAAAACGTACATGTAACTGTAAACAAAATAAAGAGACGCAAAAATACGATTTTTTTAATCCGAAACGAGACATTTTTAATAATATATTTTGACTTTACTTTGACGTTATTTATAAATTGTCACTGTCATCGGAAGTTTACAGTAGAATTATCATAGATACGTACGATGCAATTACCGCCGTGCTCTTTCGGTTTCTACAGTGCAATTATCGAAAGTAATTGCACAAGTGAATCAAAATTACCGATAATTTTGCATGGCAGCGTGTTGTCTAAAAACTTCACGAGTTCATTTTCATATTTTGGAGAAAGAGCCCGACACCGAAAGTGGAGGTCTCTTTTACCAAAATATGAAAATGACCGAATGCAGTTTTTCTAAAACAACACGCTCGAATGCAAAATTATCTGGTTATTTTGATGCACGAGTGTAATTCGGGGAATATTTTCCCGAATAAGGACAGGTTTTAAAAAATACATTTTTATTCTTTTTTTAATACAAAAACATACATGTAACTGTAAACCAAATAAAGAGATGCAAATATACTTTTTTTTCATCCGAAACGAGACATTTTAAAAATATATTTTCACTTTGACGTAATTTATAAATTGTCCCTGTCATCGTAAGTTTACAATGGGATTACCATAGATGCGTACGATGCAATTATCGCCGTGCTCTTTCGGTTTCTACAGTGCAATTATCGCTGAAATTTTCCGAGAATTGCACTCTTCTAATGGGATTTTTTATACATGAGGGAGATATTCGCTGTAATTTTCCGATAATTGCACTCCTCTAATGGGATTTTTTATACGTGAGAGAAATATTCAGTTTAACTACTGTTTCAAATTATTTAGAGTAAAACAAGTGCACAAACAACCAATAATATTGAATTCCGACGAAAACAAGAGAAAACGAGCTGAATATATTCAAACTTTATTAAAGTTTATTCAAGAGAGTAAAGAATAGATAGCCGAAACAAATTTTAATTTGCTTTATGGCCGAACAAGAGGACGTTCTCGACTTGGTACCAGGGCTACTCACCAACTGCCAGCTGCAAGAGAGCCAAATGTACACTTACTAGAGACTATTTTCGCCGCTGGTGTTGTATGTATGAAAAGAAGACAGGGTTCTTTTACAGCTGCTTTGGCAAGAGCCCGGGTTGGGTGGTTATTTAAGCGATAGCAAGATGTAGGGAACCAACTAATGATTTGGTTGTTGTTTGCGATAATGCGTCGTATCAATTCCAACTACATAGCAGCTTTTGAAGGAAGAACCATATCACTTTTATGATTGGCTCTTTATTCACCCATGCTGAACCCCATTGAGACCATATCATCCAAAAATTAAATGTGGAATCAAAAGTATCCTCAAAATTCCGGAGGCGGTTGGTACAGGTTTCATGGAACAAAGACTCACGTACCTGAAGGAAAACATTAGCCAGGTAAAAGATACCATAGTATGGGGTGACTGTACTGCTGCAGCGCAACATAGCACCACTTTCCATGCAGCAGCACTGGCGTTGGAAAATATGCCAGCCGGTTAATAATATAGATTTTTTAAGAATGTTTCATAGTTTTATTTTTACTTGGACTATGTCATGTAATTTAATTAATGAATACAACTGTACATTTGACGTTATCTGATTTACAATTGGGATTTTTTAAATTACAAATGAAATTTTTTGAACTACGTATGGGAAACCTGAATTAAGAGTGACGTTTTCTGAATTACATGCAAAAATCTTAATTACAAATAGGGTTTTCTGAATTAGATTTTAAAAATCTGAATTGAAATTTTCTGTTTAACATTTGAATTACAATAATTGAGTTTTTATTGAATTAATTTGTGTTTTTCTGAATTACAATTCGAAAAGATGTAATCTAATCTTTATAAGTAAAGAAATCTTGGTACATGATATAATCGCGTTATGTCATAGCCTTACTCTCTTGCCCTATCCTTCCCACAAGCAGTTGGCGTGTTAACGGCTAGTAGTAGTGGCATCGAACATTAACTATATTATAAGCAGAAACACTCAACCGCGGCAGCTTTGATATGAGTGTTCAACGAGCGCTACAAAGGAATCGTAATGTTTTGCTTGGTTGCTTGGTAACGGTTGGCGGACTCTCGCTGCACACAGGTGGAACTTCAACAAAAGCTGACCAGAAACGATATTTTCGTTTGCGGTATTTTTAATCAAATTTATGACGAAATTATTTATAACACTCTAGTACTCTAGTTGGCTTTGGTAAAAACAAATGATATATTTTGAATTGTTTGCAGTGCCCTGTTAGACTTACGTTATGGCTTTCTATTAGCGTTAGTATTTTCACCAAATAAATATTTTGATAGGTTGTATTTAGCTGGCTGTTTCAACAATCTATTAGCGTTTTTAATTGGTTATTGATAACAATACTCAAAGTATGTAATAACTATTATTTAAAATATTTTGATTTTTCTGCATATTGCATAGCGCTGGTGACTTAAAATGTAAGTGTGCGTATCCACCAAAAAATCATTGGGAGCAAACGTTTGCAGCTGTTTGCATTTCTATTGTTGACAGTTGCCTCCACCAATCAATTATTCGCAAACAACTGTACCCGTAAAAAAAGTGAAGCGCACACACAGACAACAAATCCCTTTGATGTACCGACACCGCTCGGAACACGACCAAATGATTGCAAACGTTTGCGAATGCACTTTATATACGTCTCCACTAAACAAATATTGAGTTTGCAAATATTTGCAAACATTTTGCGCGCTTGGTGGATACGTACCTTAAAAGATTGATATATTTATCAAATCATAATTACAAACTCGTTAATATAATAACATTTTTGTTAATGATTTTACCATATTTTTGACAACAAATATACTGTAATATGTACATACATTACGATTCCGAAAAAGAGATCATGAAAAAAATCTTGCTCGAATTTGCTCCATATTCAATTAAATTTTGGCGTTTTGGGTAATTTTAAAATGGGTTAAAGGGTTCGCACAATATTTTTACTGTATATTTATTAAAATTCTTATTTTATAATTGCATAAAGTCGTAAAAATTTCCGAAAAATTACCTAATTTACTTAAAAATTTATTATTTATTTTTTTGACACGAGATTACAGGGATTTTTAATTTTAATAATTGAAATAACTGTGGTTTTTAATTTTAATAAAGTAAATTATTAATTTATTTTTTATTTATGAAAAAAAACGCACAGGAATAAATCTTTCGTTATTTTTTATTTATTTGCTTGAGATCGAAGTTATTTAACTATAACGTATAAGCAATTGTTTGAAATACTGCCAAGCTTTCCGGACCAAAGTAATAATGCAAAAATTGACATTAAAAATATCTAAATTAACAGGATATCAAGACTTTCCCAATGAGTTTAGGTCGACTTGCAATACTTTTTACTATAAATATATTCCCAAGTGGAAATCATCAAGTAGGATCAAAGGGAGGTCTTTATAAAAAAAAAATAAAAATTGGCTTACAACGGTTGTAAAATTTAAAAAAAATTGTAAAAGGACGCAAAACAGTAGCATTCTGTGAGTGTAGTGAGCGGTCCAAAAGACCGAAAACAAAACCACTCCGAGATAATTCAACACCACAGGAGTCAACTTACGCTGAAATGAGCTACAGATCATGTGGTAACTTTTCCGCATCGAGACTTCTCAAAACTGTTAGTGTAACTAAAAGGTATTTAATTATTTTAATTAATTAGTTGGGCGCCACTTTATAACTAATTAGTGTTGCCCACTTTGTAATGAATTTCTAGCTCAGTCGTACTTATAACTTATTATTTGGCTCATTCACCAATTTGTAAGGATAGAGCAAAAGTTAATTTATTTAGTTTATTTGAAGGCGTGGATTAAACGATTTTCTTTGGTGATCTAAAATTTATATGGCGCCACTTACGATAAATCAAAAAAGGTAAATTAATAACAACTATATATTATTATATGTTTAAATTACAACTTATGTGCACTGCAGTTATGAACATAAGATGAAAATTGACTTAAAATTAGATTACAAATGCAATCAAATACAATTGATTACTGAGAATTTAGTTAACAAAAATGGTAAAAATGAGAATTGACTTAAAATTAGATTACAAATGCAATCAAACGCAATTGATTACTGAGCATTTGATTTAGGGGAATTGTGCTTAAGATGACATACTTTTTGTTTTAAGGCAAATATTTGAAAATTCAAAGGTGATAAAAAATAAATCCCAGGTTCATTTAAAATGTTTATTTAGGTAACTACGTAACAAAAAAACAATTACTAACATTATTGGACACTTAGATGAAATAAAGTAAAAAAAAGACAATCATGTCCATATGGGTAAGATGGCACACCGCAGTTTAAGTTGACATACCTAATTCTCGGTGCACAATTCACATTGGAACATCTTAGTTCTTGGTGCAGATCCAGCACATAGAGTGTGGCACCATCGATTACATAATTATTATTGGCAACATACCCAATGCTCTCCTGGCTTCGACTTACTATATAGCTCGTTGCAATAAAGGCATGCATGCAGAATCGGATTCATCCACATCTTCTGCGTCCTGAATAAAATCAGGTTCCGTATCTGAGTCATCCTGAAAGACATTACGTTTCACATGCTTTACAATTTTAGTGCTCTTGCGATTCTCCTTCGCCTTTTTAAGATGACATACTATGTCATCTTAAGCCGACGACCACTATGTCATCTTACCCCACGAGGTCGAAATATTCGGCGTGTTTTGCTCTTTAAAATTTTTAAGGTTACCTTAACGATTCGTTTATATTCATTGCTCATATTAACCACAGTTCATATCAAGTTAGTCAAATAAAACGAAAATCTTACCTTATAGGTATTTATTTGCACAAACACTTTCAACAAAATAATATTTTTGAGTCACGAAATCGAAACAATGCACACCATAAACAAACAACGCGAGCGGGCGGGCTCAAACGATTTCAGTGAGTACGCCCTCTGTAAGCCGATGTGTAAAATTCGATCACGTGCTTGTGGCACGTAAATTTGAAGCGGTACAGTTACTATGTCATCTTACCTGAGTATGTCATCTTAAGCACAATTCCCCTACCAAAATGATGAAAATGAAATTAGCTTTGGTGTTTGACAAATTTAAAATAAATAAAATCTAGGTCTTTGCAATTCTTTCATATAAGTAACGCGTTACCTACGTTCCCAACTGTTCTGGTATTATCCGCAAACCACGTGATCGTCTGGGACCTCCTCTGGAAACTTCAACTGCCTGTACCTAAGCTTCCTAGCTATAGGCGTGTCCGGGGCTTACCAGTCATTCCACGATTGGTTCCCAGTTGTCTGCACGTGCCTGTTATCGGATCGACTGTCACCACAATGATCTGTGTGACTGTTGTCTTGTAGGAACGTTGAACGTTTAAATGAAAAAAAAGAATTGGGTGTCTTAGACCGGTGTACACTGCTAATTATAATTATACAAAAGAGTATCCTATGGACGTCAGTATGATATACAAGGTTTTAACCAACAACTTGAAAATTCACTGGTTACATAATCAGAACTTAAATTACAATTTAAGTTCAGCAAAAATTATAGATAATTATGATTAAATGACACTATGAATAATTACTGCTACTCAAAGTATTTCGTTTCTTTAATTAGAGATATGAAATTCAAAGGAAATGATGAATGAATTAGAAATTTAAAAGAAAATTATGAAACTTGTCCAACAGTGGCTCTCGGCAACTTCAAATAGAAAATCACTAGACTTTAATAAAAAAAAAGGAAGAACGAGGTATAACCTCTCTTAAACAAGTCTCTAGTAATTTTACACGTGCTTAACCTCTTTAATAAGCAAGCCAATACAGATACATCATGGATCAAACGTTGACGCGATAAGCAATAATAATTATAGTTTCAAGCTACAAATAAACTGAAAAAGTAATGAATTAAGTCTGAAAAGCAAAAAATTTACTATAACTAACAATATTGCTAGGAAAAACCCAGAGAAATTCTACTACAAATTCAATTTACTACCTTTTACAGCAAAAGATAAAATCTGCTCTGCGAATCCTCCCAACAATATCGTCAAATCTAAATCAAAATATCTAAATAATGTGTGTGACCGTTTAAAACGATGAAATAATTCCGCTCTCGACAAATTTGGATTAAACCATTATCAAATTACACGAATTTGACCAATAAGAAACGCAACTATTCACCAAAAAAATCGGTATTTAACCTTAAGGTCACCAAAAAAATTTAGAATTATTGAAATCGCAATTACTTAAAAATGCAATACAAAAGCCTAATATATCTAACTGAATTGGAAACAATTTTTAATTATATATTTAAAGTGTGAGAGGATTATTGAAAAATATGCAGAATGAATAAGATATTTTAAGATCAAAAATTATTACGATTCACCGTGCCGACGTTTTAACACAAGATGAGACTAAATTTTTCAAAACTGTATATTCTATCCATTTAAAATTCAACGTTTTTTTTTATTGGCCAGTTCAAAACACGTGACAACCGTTGTAAGAAATACGGCGTCAAGCTAAGGAAGCATTCAAGCATTGCCTATCAATATACTAAACATTGAACTGCCTATCAATATACTAAACATTGAAAACCATTGACAAATAGGTAGAATAAATGGAGCGGAATAGACAAATATTTCATAACATTATATTTAACATATATTCCGTTACATTAGTAACGAACCCGAGCAAGCCAAAATTTTTGAAAACAAAAACAATCAAGATAATTTACATTTAGAGTTAAATGGTGATGAAATATTAGCTCTAGTAATAATTGTAGAAGCTAATTTGTCTAAGCATTAGTATAAACTTATCAAAACGCAAAAATCGCAGCTTGTATCCATCGTACGACAAAGTTTTGGAAGCCTAAATAATAATCGATGTTCGATTATTTGTAATGATCGATTATTCTCGATTAATCGATATAATCGATCAATCGAAATCGATTAATCGATATTTTCTGAAATATTAATCGATTAATCGACTAATCTATTAATCGATAATTTCTTAACACTTAATTGAATAATCGATTATTTTTGCCCATCCCAAAACATTGTAATAAATCAAACTTAAATGAAATTTCGGTAGAATCATTATTGCATCATACTGGTGCAAGATTGATGTTATTACAAAAATAGGTGAACCAGCAGATAAAATTTATAATTTAGTTTTAATTTATAAATATCCCTGGTATCTCAAGACAGTCAGAATATGAGCAAGTGTTTTTGAACAACAGCTGCACTGATGCTTCCATATGTTTTACTAGTTTGGTCCCTATTAGATTCATTTTTAAAAATAGTGATAACTTGACCCTCATCAACGCGTTTCTGTCATCTAATTAACATTCATTTTGCTCGTGAGACTCCTGAAGTAACAGTTGCAAAAAAAAACAAAATTTGGATTATCAAATTAAAGATTTAAAACCCTTTTTCTACAACGAAGGAGCCCTTCATTTTCAAAATCATTTTTTTAAACGGTTTAATGATTTTATACATGATTTTTATCGTTAGTGATAATTGATACCCCCTATATATAAATATAGATGATCCAAAAATAAAAATTCAACAATAAAGCATCTTCGTCTAAGGCACAATATTTTAACTTAATAATATTAATGTCTTATTTCTGGTAAACCTTATTATGGCCAGCTTTGCTACAAATTCGACCAGTGTGCACCGTTTCAAAGGTGACCTGCCAATATCCTGCTAGTTTTCGCGGGGGGAAGGAGAAACACCATCGACGTGCCGCCGCGGAGAGTTAACCTTCTTATCGTATAGTTAATGTTCGGTGGTAATGGGATAATACTAGGTCTCCCAGATCCCCACTCCTTTTCCCCTATACATTATATGGCATTGAGCTGTGCCCCAGCTCCTGATTGACCGTGGCTCCCTCCACTTTTTCCTGACGTCATATGACATTGAGCTAGCCCCCTCCCTTGATCTTGGGACGCTCTTGATGCATTTGGTCTTGAGATTACGTGCCATGTATGCTTTAGCGGAGGGAGTTCTGATATGATAATAAAGTAGCTTGGATATTCGCAGTAATAAACAAGTATACGCATTTAATTCAAAAATTGTGCTGCGTATTCTCTGAGTGCTTAAGGTAAGTACGAAAAGTACTTTTCTATTTTGTCTCCCCTTTGGATTTTTTATTAGCGATGAGTATTTCTAAGTAAGCCATTGACGATGTAAAAAGAATACTTAGCAAAGAAGTTGAATTTGTTGAGCGGGGGGATATCATAACTAACAATGGGGAAAGTGTACATTATTAAGTAAATGGTGTCTATGACTACCCGTCTCGGAAAGCTGTTCTAATCACTTTGTATGATAAAGCACACAATTTAACTCTTATATCATTTCTATCAAAACGTGCTGTTGAAATTTTCCCAGACGATACTGTAAAGATTATGAACAAGTTAGAGGATAAGTACACTTTGACTTATTTGGAGCAGAGCTCACAGGTATTCTCTGGGTGTAATACACGATCACAAATAAATCTTGGTGTATTGAAATAACTTAAAAAGTTTAAAAAAAAATGTTATTGTAGTGTTTTACTTATGTCGTAATATAAATGTTAGGTAAAATGTAATAAAGGATACAGTTTCACATAACAGAGTGACTACCGTGATTCTCACATCACATCACTATTATAAGTAATGGTACTCAATTATCACTCATCGAACATTAAGCTGTGCAGCTAAGACTACACCTACGACTAATGTCCGAAGACATTATAATACATCTGAATGGATTTGATAATTGCATTGAAGATCACATCAAATATCTAAATGATTCAACATTTTTTCCAATGGAGCACTTGCATGTGAAAAGTGTGTATATGGATGCATTTGACCAAGACAATTTTTTTAATAGACGCTTGAGGAGGGTTTAAAGAAATTTTTACCCAAAATTCAACATATTCCGTTGTTGAAAAATATAGTATATACGATAGTTTGGGGGCTGAAGCAGTTACTAAAGAAAAGTCAGAAGAAGAAAGAAAGAAAAGTCATTTAAAAGACTATCTTAAAAGAAAAAGAAAGAAGAACATAATTTTAAATAATTAGGGAAATTAAATTGTAATTTGACAAATAAATATTAAAATTAATTTTAAACGTTTGGTTGAAACAGGTGCTGGACATAATCCCGCAGAAGACGGAAGGAAAGCCGTTTAAAAGACTATAACAACCATTGCCAACAGTTGTTCCAATGTTCCAATGTTCCAATGATGGTTGTTGTGGCGAACAAAAAAAAAGCAGAGAATTGTAAAAAGATAAGAAAATAAACTTGTGATTTGTAAGAAGTAAGTACTTTTTTGTATTATTTTTGTTTCATTTATAACATATAGAGCATCTCTAGAAAATATATTTTAGTTTAAATCTAAGCTGGGACGTGTTAACGAAACAATTAACAAAGTTGGTCGACAGGAAAGTAGCACAACGTAGATTAGTTCTGTAATGAACCGGGGTGAGTACCTGATTCTGATTAAATTGTTTCAACAAATTATTTTATAATTATTTTAAATTGATTCAAAAATAAATTAAGTTTCTACTTGCTCGCCAATAAATAAAATTTAAATAAATTAAGATTCGAATAAGATCGCCAATAGAGAACATTCAAATAAAATAAAAATTTTGTTTTAAAAAATTAAATTGAAAATAAAGTTTCAAGAAATAATTCCCGAACCGCGTCTAAAGTTAAATTATTTTGCCTAAAGAAAATGTATAAAAATTGCACCTAACATATGCCTTATTAAAATTAATAAGTTACTATTGGAACAGATTTCAAATAAACGGCATCTTGTTTAACTTCACCAGAACCGGAATAGGGCTCGAAGTGCAGCCGACTTTTTTTTTGTTCAACGGCATTATAACGCGAAATAAGATAAACTAACTAGAAAGAATATCACACACTGGTTGGACGCTTCTTCGCCAGGGGGCGTTTCTATTATGAATCCTTAGCGAGAGACCTGGGCTCGTAATGCAAAAATCATGTTAACTGAAATAACAAATTTTAATTATCCTAATTTGGAGCAGGCCGCGGTACTAAAAACGAGGTTGGAATGTACAAAACATGTTAAAACGCTAATGATCACATTAAAATTTTCGGCGACTGAGGAGTTTTGAGTGTTTTAGTAGAAACATTTTAATAGCTGGGCAGATGTAGAATCCAGATTTGTCGAGGAGAAAACAAAAACAAGCCTTGAAAGATGATATAAAAAGCTAAACATTTTTGGGAAATGAACAGTCTGAAAATAAGCTTCATGCCTAATAGCCCGTCACTCTGCCCAAAAATATGGGAACTCTGAAAAGTTTGTCAGATAAAATCATCACGCTTGGTAACTAGTTACGTTGCTCAAATGGTCAATCAGTATTGACAAACATGCGAAAAGTGTCTCTGAATACCAGAACCTCGTGGAAGGTAACTAAGTAGTTAAGAAAAGTCATTTCGTCGGGCTCGGAAAATTACTACATGAAACGCTGCTTGAAATTCGTCACTCGTCGTGATGGAAGGTGAACAAAAATCTATTAAGGCTTGGATTGCAGATTACAGATTAGCATTAAGACCTAGAGAGTAAGTTTAGCTGTAGCTCATAATGATTAGGGTACCTGTATTTACAGAAACATAACTGATGTATAGCCTTGATATTTTATTGAACCACTCATTAAAAGTCAGTGCTAGTGTCAATCTGCATTTCATTTATTAGGTCATGTAGAATTTATCTTATCGTTATACCAGATTGAATTTAAGTTTGGGGGAGAGTCAGATAAATCGTAAATCACAGCGGAATAAGTGTTAATAATGCTAATTAGTTTCTTCTTTTTATGTTATATTTTATTTGTCTGGTGAAGTTTTAAATAACTAGATCATAACAGAAATTACCTGAACATATTTGGGTCAACCTCTGATTTAATATAAAAATGATCCCTTTAAATTGTGTGTTTCCTAAAATTTGAAATCTCAATTAGTATTTTAAAACGGCCAGTGGTTGGGCTTGCGCTCATTTCGTTATAACGAAGGTTACATTTGAGTACAGAAAAGTGAAATAAAGTTACTGACTACTAGGTGTAGAAATAGGGATTATTGCCCCTGGGGCCTGTTACAGACTTACATCCAATGGCACTAGGATATTCAACTGAAAGATTAATCAAAATGTCCGTACCAAGAAGCGATATGTAGACCAGAAAATTCATGAGTTACGACGGGCTTTTACTAATATAATGAATAAAGATTGTCTGGATGTGATGAAGCAGGTCGTGAACTATAAAATGAATAGTGATATCACTAAAGATATCAAAAAGTTGTTACATAAACAAATGTCAGAAGATAGGCCAAAATGTTTACAAATATTCGTTGCCTTGGATGTTGAAGATAGGCAATTAAAAATATATGCCAAATGAAATGGGCTAATATGCCTGGTTAAAATAAAACAAATTCAATTTACATCATGTGGTTTTATTTGAATTAGTTAAATTTACATGTGTTACATAATCGATCGATGTATCGGGGATATCAGCCTCTTGTTCTGGTAAGTTCCTTCTTCGCTTGATCTTAAACAATGTTTTCCTCATTAATGCACAAGTTAAATGTATCTAGAAAACCTTGCCATTAAACAATGTTTTCCTCATTAATCCACAAGTTAAATTTATCTAGAAAACCTTGCCATTTTACAAACAATATGCTTCTTTCGGTGACGACGAAGTACTTTATCCACTAAATAGGCATCGAAGCTATTTGTCTTTTGTAGCTCAACTTCATAGAAACATCCCTTGACTGGTTGTCCTTTCACGGGTGGATTGGTAACGTTAACTTTCGTGATCTTAAATAATTCCGTCGACTACGATGGTGTATTGCACTTATCAAATATGCTTTTGTATTCGCTTATGCAAATTACGTCACTCAAACGAGTTTTTACTATTTAAGTTACATCCTTTATATAACGGTATACGTCAGCCGATGTTTCCTATTAATATATACATTGTTGTTGATAGTAAGAGTTGTGTCCATTTTTGGACCTCGAGCTAAAAACTATTCATATAAATAATTTTCCAGAGTTCGTCCGACTCATTCAACAATCGCTGCTTTCCTGGTGCCAGACGTTGAATAATAATTAATTTTGTGTTTTTTTCATAATAGTTTGGAAATTTGTTATTATTGAAAATTTCCTTTCCTGGATCACTTTGGAAATTGGCCGGTGTATATTTTGCATCTTTAATAATAGTTTTCATGGCATTAAAAACTTCAACACCAGTCTTGATCTTGATTGGTCTAGTTTACACGTATTTGACGAAACATTTCTGCCAAATCTATTTGCCCCAAGTCTCGATATCTTTAAATGATCGTAGGTCTTCTAACCCGCTTCTCTGGCATACCTGTGCAGTTCTACCTAGCAATTTGTATATTTTGAGGGGTCGGATCCATCTCACATCTTTTTAAGCAATAAACTAATTTTGCTATCGTTTAAGCTAATAAATTATTCCTTCCTCACGAGTTCTTCGATAACTCGTATTATTTTACCGTATCCGATATGGCCAGCCTCCTTGGAACTGTACCTACAGTAGCCGCAATCGATCCACCAACTCCGCGGGATTATTCCAATAAACATAATCAAAGGTTTGGAAAAAACGCGTTTTTTATTGGTAATCTGGTCTTTGCTTTTATTTCCTTTTTTGATATGCCACTTCCTATTGGGTTTCCAGTCATTAGCGACTCTATGAAATATAAATATTTTTTTCACCTTGTGCGCCTGAATCTCTGGGTATTATCATCGTCATTTTATGCTGAATTCATCATTTATAGAAAATCTTTATATATTTCAATTGTTTGAACACTGCTTTCATCTCTGCCGTGTAATATGGGTGGATTCTTTAAAAAAAGCAAGTCGTAAAGTTTATTATTCCCATCAAATGTTATTTTATTAACATTTACTCCATATGGCACTTTGCCAAGTGGAAAGCGTATTTCCAACATGCCCACAAATGTTTTAATTTTGCTTCTTTTTCTATTGTAATGTACCACATAAATGGTGTCATATCGGGATAGTTTTTAACCCAGCTAAGTATGTTTGAATCACCAGATCATCCATATTTGATCCTTCTGTTGTGTTGACCGACATTTTATACTCGTGTGCCAAAAATGACGCGATCAAACTAGTGACTTGTTGGTGTACGCAACGATTTTTCTTCGGGGAACTGTCGTAAATGTGCGATCGGTGACGAGGTTTTCATTAATTCTGTAAGACTCGATGTCGATAATGACTCCATTGGGTTCTACTAGTAACTTTTTTACTCTTTTGTTTTAATACTAAGGATGTTGATGTCAGGGGCCTAGTAATTGGTTCATAAAATGTTGCCAATTCAACGGTATTCTGTTCACTAGCCGCTTTACATTGTTTGATTTTTTTTCGAACGGCATCGGCAAGTCTCAATCAATTTACGCTTCAATAAATTTCCTCGTTCACTCTAATCGTTTGGCCTTAATGTTACCACAATATCGTACAATTGAGAAGTGATAATCAACACTATTATTCTACAATTGTATAGCAATCGAAACTTTTGCGATATCTTCCTGATTTTAAATTGTTATCTTTATCGATAATTAGAAAGCCGCACCTGTCGTTTTAGCATGTTGCCCACATTTCCTGCAATTTTGTGAAACTTACGGCGTCGGCGGGAGAGACGTATGAAGTTCATCTCTACTTGTTTAAACATTATAATTAAATTGGCATTATTTCGTACTTTCGGAACTCTGGAATAGGTTTGAGCAAGAGAAAAGAGCCAACATGAAATAAGATCGTATAACACATATAACATCATCAAATATAAATGTATAGAGTTTGACTTCGCATCGGAAGGTTCGATGAAATTCGATATAAGATGGGAGGTAAAGATCTTGCAGTTGTTTGAAAAGCTGGAGTAAGTGCAACTCAAAACAATGGTTTCCTTTGAGGTGGCACAGGCCAAACCACTTTTAACATGTGGTTGGGGACTAAACGAAGAAAGCCCTGATATCGTGGATTTTTCGAGGAATATTTTCTCAGGTACATTGCCTTTAAAATATCTAATTATTTTTATGGGGGATTCTAAGCAAAGCATTATTTTGTCAAGCAGGGGCTGATTTTAATAATTGCTCGCACATTTACCAACTATTACATCGGATAATGCGATGCCGCTATTAAAATTGAGAAAATCGAGTGGAAAATCCGTCACATCATCACCGAGGATCGTCAGAAGCTGAAAATATTATCTCACATCAATAATCATAATCATAATTGATAACAGGGATTTTCCAGCTTCTTAGCTTAACAACATATTTTAAAAAAAATTTCCGATATTAACTCTTCTGCCGCTTTCAGCAAATAATTTACGTTAACTTTGGGACCGGTTTGATAAAATTCGATTTCCACATAACAACAAGGGGAGAATGTTGATGGTGGAATTACAAGGCATTTATCATCGTAATTCGACAGAGCAACTTGCAACACGTTTTTCTGATTGAAGTTAAAATGAAAGTAAAGATTTTTTTCAATTAATTAAAAAGGAACCTAGCCCCGGAGAGTTGTATTGCAAATGCCCGTAGTGGGGTCGTTTGAGCGCCACCCGCTCTAGCCAACTAAACGGAAAAAGCTCTGCTGGTGTTGTGCAGGGTGGCTAGGTCGGCTCATTAAATCAACCGGTACTTAATTTCAAACCAACAAGAAAACGAGAATATAGGCTGGCTTATCAAATCAATAATTAAACAATTGATCAATTAACGTGACTAAGCTAATTACAACTAGGTATGCGTGCGCTAATAGCTGCACCGATTTTAAATGTGCAATGATAACATGTAGCAATGAACGGCCACAATAATTAAATCAAATGACTCGATAAGTCAATAAGAGAACAAAACTAGAATAAAACTATTGAAAGCGTGCCTGTCGATGCTTGATTCATATTATAAAGAGACAAACTTCAGAGCGGTTATATTACTTGATAAATGAATGAAAAGAATAAAATTATTGAGCCAACGCCGGACTTATCTTAAAAAGAGAGAAAATTCAGAGCAAACAGATTAACTGATCCGATAAACCAGTGAATAAATGAAAATAAAATTAATGAGCTATCTCGAAGCTTGGCGGTAAATATTTGATTTATATTAACAGAAGGAAAACTTAGAGCGATTATATTGAATATCGAATCAATGGACGATAAAGCTTCCGTGCAATACCCCGAATTCGGTCGTCGAACTCTGGTGGAGACGTCGGCCACTTATAGATACCTCAGGTACTGCCTCTCGATGGCCCCGAGGGGAAGATCTAACCGAGGTCTCTATAGCTCGGTGTCGAGATTGGCTGATAATTGTTGCTGACAAAGCCTGCTTTCAACCCACTAAAAAAAAGGTGGTTCTAGCCTGCAGGTAAAAGTAGTGATCCTCCAGTAAAGGTTGTGGCCCTCCAATAAAAGTTGTGGCCTTCCAGAAAAACCCTGAAATAACCCAGTGAGCTTTAGACAAAGCCCCCTTACTTTAATAAAAATCATAGCCCCCCGCCCTCTTGCATAAATATATCTTCTTTACAAAACAAATTCCCCCAGAAAAAACACATGGACTTGCAATGCCCATCAGCAAATAAAAGAGATACTAAGGTTCAGACAACATGAATATAAAAAAAAGATAAGGATGAATCACCCCTAAAAGAAAATATAAACTTCCCCATACGATCAAAACTCAAGTTACATTAAAATAAAAATTCAGATTTGATCAAATGGAGTAGATAAGATAACATATGGGACGCTAAGCAAATGGCGGTATAAGCACAAAAAAAAGGTAACACAGATAAAGCAATTAAATCATTAATTTAGGCAAAACTACAATAATTACCTCGTTAGTGTGTGTGAGGGCTAGGGAAATTCGACGGTCTCGGTCTTATCTGACGAACGTGGAAAGCCTCTAGAAATAATGGAAGATAAACCGTTAGCGTCATGGCGTCCACGCGCTTCACAGGCAATAGAAAAATAAATTCAGAGAAAATGCTTACTCAGTATAGTATGTAGATCCCGAAAATCGGTCGTGTCAAAACACCAAGAGATTCCACAGTATATCCCCAATAAATGGGTTGAATTAAATCACAAACTAAATGTAGAGTCTCTATACGACTGCACTAGCAAACCTTCTTCTCGCCTTGAAAGGGAATCTCAGAAGAACTCTCGATTGGTTTTTGTCAATTTGCCTACGAGATTAAATGCTACGTCAAATCAGCAAGTAGTGATGTGCTGAAACATGCCCAGTGATTTCTATACAGGGAATAATTCTGAGATAATAAACGCCTTAGTTATCGTTTATTAGGATGATAAACGACGGCGCAAGCCACAAATAGTGAGCTAAAATTACATTTTTCAAGAAATGCTAGGAAATACTCCAACGAAAATGATAAACCTTTAAAAATCTAAATCTAGAGCGACAATCACGGAAGGATAATCCATTCCAATTATTCGGAATGAACCTTACAAAAGCTACAGCTTGCCGTAAAAAGCGATAAATATATTTAAAAGCAGAGGCCCCAAAACGATCTAACGATCTTCAGAAATGGCGGCCGGCAATTGGTGTTCCGCAACCAAGGGGTTCCCAAAAGGTTATTGAATATTCACATCGTCAGTAAAATATGGATCGATGAATCTACTGCAGCGTATTTGTGGGTTTTATTAACAGAATTCTTAAAAATATAAAGCGGTTTGCTGGCTGTTCTACGATAATGTAATTTAAATCAAGCCAAGCTATTCTAATAATAATGTGCATCGCTTAGCAACTAAAATAAATAGAGTCACAACGTGTTATAAAAGCTAATACAAATATATCGTTAACCTATACTTAGAATAGAGTTAATTTAAATTAAGAAAAGCGACAATTTCAAGCGAATTGTTAGCAAATCGATACAATAAATTTAGAATTAATAAACCGATGAATGCAAAATACAGCATCTTTTCCCTAAATGCAGCATATAAATGAAATTCAAAAATATTTGACATTGGCAAAATCGGACTGCTACAAACTTTATTTATTATTTTCCTATAAGCGTGGCAAAATTAGCTTCGAAAGCTTTTCATTTTTCTAAATGTTGGGCCACCCCTCTACGACTTTCAGATAATCTTCAATATCGAGATGTTTTTCGATTACCGATTTTTTAACACCCTTTGCCTTTGTCAGTTCATTATTAACGGAACCGACATAGTGCGCTTTTACACTTTTACTGAAGATCAATTTCGATGCGAGAAACGAAGACTTGTGTTGCATTATTTCCTCCATACAACTCGAATCAGAGCGAATCATCGAAATAGCATTTTATCAAATATGCCAAGGATTATGGCTCGTGGTTCACGCTTTTTATTGATGAAGAATTATATGGGTCGGGTTCGGTCGTTTGATTCAAAGTCCACGTAAGCGACAAATTGAACTCTCATTGATTTTTCACTATTTTAAAATATTAATATATGCCGCTACGTTCTTTTCAAATTTATCTACTTTTTGATCTATGGTCAGACTCAGTATGTATATGTAATTACAATCATTTTTCTGAAGTATCAAAGATATTGGTGAGCGGAAATACGTTAAACAACCATCGCAAAAATGTAATTCATCTCCTTGACTAGAAATTTGAACCGAAACGAACCGAGACATAGTAATGAGCTTTTTAACAGTTTGATTCAAAATTGTGTTAGCCACCATCTTTCATACTACAATCTTCAGTAATTAACAACAAATTAATGTGCACTTGCATTTTTCTACCAGAGTATCGCATTATCGCAATGGACGTGCCACTTCATATTTGTATTTATTACTTTCGAATTTTGATACCAGACCATACACATTGACCGAAATAATATTCATATCCTCCAGTTGTGTGTTATCACTTAACTTTGCTGAGAAATCCATAAGTTCATCACTGTTGAATAATGTGGAAATGATGACAATTGTTGTGGTTTCCTAGTTACTGAATATAATGCAGAAATTATGGCCCAGACAAAACAATATTCGTCTTGGTTTATTACATTGACGACGTAACGGCTCTTATTGCGTCTATAAATTTCGGTAACTTGATATATGATAAACCGCTGACTGGACCAAACTTATTGAAGTTCACTTCTGTAGTGGCATTCTGCAAAAATGAAAAATACAAAATTAGTAAGTAACATTTGGTACTATAAAGCATTCAACTTAGTCTTTACAGTTATTAACATACCTGAATATTTTTCTTAAAATTCAGATGGCTGGCTCATCATTGCACCGACAAACGATTGGTAAATGGTATCTAAATCACTTCGTGAACTTACAATTTCGTTTAACCTATTAAAAGATCTATCACTGCATGTGTCGTTCGATATCAGTACAATTTTAAAAACCGTTGCGGCAACACTGTTCTTTAGGATCTAGCGAATTGCTGTCAACTGGTCTCGCAGCTCAGTGGTTGGATAAATGAATGAAGGAATGGATGATCTAGGGGGTGTTAATACACTGCGACCTGAGCAGATCTATTGTGTCCCCCTTCCATGGTGTTTTCGTTGTAATTCTCAATCAGAGTACCTCATCCAGTGCTTTGATAAAAGCAAGTAGTCTCGATTGTTCTATGGATGAGAGTTCCTCCTTTTCGACGATACTGCACCCGAAGCAGACCATTCGCCTGTTCGCGACCGCCTCGCACTCCGTGGGAAGGTGTTCCGGGGTTTCTTCCCCTTCCTCACAAAACCGGCAACTGTCCTCGTTTTTAATTTGTATTCTCTCCCAGTGCCTTCTCGATCGGCAGTGGCCCATCAGAAAGCCGGTGAGGATGCGGATATTATCTTACTCAGTGTTATAAGGTAGGTAAGGGGGTCCTAGAATCATCTTTGATTGCTTTAACCCTCGAAGGCGTTCCCATGGACTTATCCATTTGGTTCGCTCTTCTTTTCCGAATTCTTCCTAATAGGTGTGCGTCTCTATGCCATAGAAAGTTTCCGGTCCTAAAAGCAGAGTTTGTGCTCCTACCTTTGCAAATTGGTCTGCTTTCTCGTTGCCTTCTATCCCAGCGTGTCCTGGTATCCATTGAACGGATAATTTGTTATTCTTTCCTAGTTCATTTAGCCTATCTAGGCATTCCCATACCATTCTAGAGCTGATTGTTTATAAGCTCAGTACTTTGATGGCTGCTTGACTGTCTGAGAAGATGACAATCTCTTTTTCCTATAGTTTCTGTCAAGGTTAAACGGCGCACATCTTCCTATGGCGTTAATTTTCGCCTGGAATATGTCCGGGTGTTGCTTCGGAGAATTTGGGTGCTCCTGGCCCAAATACTCCGGCTCCGGTTCCCTATTTAGTTCTTGCCCCATCTGTTTACCATTTTATGGCAGTTTGCTGCGATGTGAGAGTGCAAGCGGTGTTCTTTTTCCCTTCGTCTCTACTTCTTATCACGACCGTGAAGTACTTTTCAAAATTGTATTTTTGACTATATGGTCCCTGGAGAGCCCAAGAAGTGATATATGCTTTGTCAGGGATGTTAACTCATTCCCGTCGCCAGCTCCCTCTCTTGTGATTCTAGTCATTGCTTGGTTGGGTGCTGTGTCTGCGATACGGCAGGACATATTTTTTTTCATTTTTAATATTATGTGTAAAAAGTTCTTTCTTCATTTTGGGTTTGCGAACGGAGAGCCATGCGTGAAATGTAATATTAGACATTTTTTTTAACAATGTGACACGCGCGTATTTCTGAAGCCCTCTGATGTGGTACGGGCAACGATAAGTGGTTGTCTTCTACACTAAATGATATGCTAGCATTTTGCGCATATGGAGAAGAAACCAATACAACATTTAAGAAAGAAGAACCAACCTAACTTATTACTTAACCTCATTTCCTCATTATCTTGTCAACACCATATATGTAAAAAATATATATGGTCAACACAGCACAACTGTCAGACGCGACTAACTCTAGCCCCTACTCGTAGCCGATGGCATACGCTGTTGCAAAACCAAAGCACTTTTCGCTACGGGGGCTCAAGAAAAGGAGACTAACCAGGTGCTAACCAAAACGAACCCAAAACTTAAAATCAAGAAATAAGCAAAAAAAAATAAAAATAAATTGAGCGAGTCTGCTAGTACTCGAGACAATGTGTAAACATATCCTATGTCGAGATCATCGACATAAAAATCTAATGGTATTTTAGGCCGCGTGCCACCTGAATATAGGCAACCACTTATTGGGAATTGGTTGCATGGCGTTGGAAAGAACACGTTTTACACTAACGATTACAGACAGTCTGCAAAACACATTCCCGTCACAACATACCCCCTGACGTGCGTTACATTTCTAACGTTTACATGAGAATGTCTAATATTACACTTCACGCATAGCCTCCGGTCACAACGAACAAAAACTAACCAAAACTAACCCAAGGCATGCCCAAAATCAAGAAAAAACTTTTTACAAATATAACCTCAAGGAATTAAAAATAGCATTAAAACTAACCGTAAAAATCAAGACGAGCGAAGCCGCGGGTAAAAGCTAAAAGTGTCCTATGTTCTTTACTATACTCGTGAAAATATCTGTACAAAATGTCATGACGATCGGAACAGTTTATGCGTGAAATCGTAAGAAACAAACAAACACATTCGCATTTATAATATTAGTTAGAATTCTTTAATAATACTTACTGGCAGCTTCGAATCGGATTAATTCACTGCACAAATGCGACACGAAAATCTATAAAGATTATTCTTTTACCAGCTACTTATCTTGGGCAGACATCCTTTGATTTGGGAAAGTCAATAACCAAATTTTGCAAATTTTAGAAGAGGGCTATGACTCAATATTGTTTTAAATGTCTGGGCATCTGAATAATACCTTTGACAGTTCGTGTAATTTAAAATAATAATATGCCTTTTTATCGTCTAAAATCCGCTTAAAAACGATTTTAAATGGCAAAATTGTATAAAAATCCGAAAATTCACTTAGCCGTGGCTTCGGACGAATTTGTCGTGGATTTTGAAGCGAAAATTCATTTTAAATTCAACCGTCCATTAAAAAAACAAACTTTGCAAATTATAGAAGAAGGCCATGACTGAATATTGTTTTAAAAGTCTGGGCATTTCAATAATAATTTTACTTTTGACGGTTCGTTTAATTTAAAATATGCTTTTTTATAGTCTAAAATCCGTTTAAAACCGATTTTAAATGGCAAAATTGTATAAAAATCCTTCACGGCCGTCCTCGATTAGCTTGCTCCTCAATGCGACGGCTTATAATGTCACAATCGGTTTACACATTTCCGTCCCCCCATTTCCGCCCCCCCCCCCCCTTTGCCGAGATTTACCCTCATACCGCCGCGTAAGATATTTACACATCAAAAAGCAACGGGATTTGAACCCGGGCCACCGGATTGAGACCCAACCATCTAGGCTCCTCGACCACGAGAGCTCTTGCGCAAACTGTTTGCATCGCGAAGACATGGCGCGAAACTAGAATAAGTTTGACAACAGCGTATGCAATGGACTACGAGAGGCTAGAATTAGTAGCTTTATAAGGCATTTTTTGGCGTTGACCTATTCCTTACTCCCTTTCCTAATCTAAGACCTATTCATTCAAATTGCTGACCTGGTCACGGAAATTGCATTTTGGCCCTTAATTTTATAATTTGGTCATGAGGTGTGACAACATCGCAAAGCGTTTCTAGTCCTGAAATTTATGATCGGCTCTCGGCTCCGAGAGTTGGTTCATATATTTCTGGTCAACGAAAATTTGAGTTTGAGCTGGTGCAATATCTTCAATTTTCCTTAAGAGTATGTTAAAACTTTTATGATACATTCTAAATAGCTTATTAAAATCTTCTTCCTTATACTAGGGAATCCAATGCTCAACATACATTGCAAGTCTTATGTGTTCCATGCGAAAACATGTATCTACTACAATGCTTAGAAATTAAAGTTAGTTTAATTAAGCAGTAAAATTTTGTTTAGTATAACTTACCAGAAGAAACATGAAGGCAAAATGATCTGTGGCTTACCTCTGTATTGAGGAACTCCGTAAGCTCAAATGTATTATCATTTTGATTTTTGAAAAATAAAGGTATAGTTTCGTCATCACTATCACTATCGCTGCTCATAGTTTTATGTTCAATTATATATCCAGTATCAAGAAAACCGTGTTGGAGAATACGACTCACAAAAAGTATTTATAATAGAATATGGTTACAGTCTTTGCCTCTGTTTTTAATTTTTTTTTCAAAGGTGAGGTTACTGCTGCTGCTTCTTGAATGTGGGCTTCGCGCATGCGCATTTGCCCAGTTCACGATTTATAAACTCGCAGAACCGCCCTGTTAAGAGTAAAAGACATTGGTCATGGTCCACCTTTTTAATTACTTTACTTTTTAACAATAACACTTTTCAACGTCTCATTGTCATTCGTAATCACTTTTATTTTATGTAATAGGTGCAGATAGGAGGTGTTAGTAAGACAATTCACAACAAAGGACAAAAACTCTTCTCTCTCCCAGGCAACAGAAGAGCATTACACATCCCGAAAGTTGCCTCGGATAAGGTACCCTGGGGAAGAAGAAATAGATAGATTAAATATTTTAAACTATAAACTATAAAATTTTTGTTTCATAGATTTACTTTGTTATGAGTCAGATAATTCATTAGTACCACAATAATATTGTTATTAACATTTGCTAACATAGTGTTCACTGACAAAGGGCTAGAGCAACCTATACTGATTAGTTCTTGATAGAGATCCCCTTCCATAATTGGACAATTAAATAAAATGTGCTCCAGATCTGCCACACCCGTATTACATTCACAATACGGGTGTTCCAGAAGACCAATTCTGAACATATGTGCTGGATATAAACAATGACCTGTTCTCATCCTGATGATTGTTGTGAGAGTTGTGAGATGTCTTCTGTCAACGTAGTCAATGTTCTTATACCATGGTATCTTAGGAAATTCCCACTGAATTGACGCATACCATCTTCCTTTGTTTTGTGTAGACTTACTCCATGCAGACCTCCATGCATTACTCATTTCTTCTCTAATGACTGGAGACAGATCATATTTATCCAATTTAAAGGTCAAACGAATTCTTAAAATTCGTCCGATATTAGCAAGTTTGTCAGCAATTTCATTTCCGTAAATACCAGAGTGACTCCGAATCCATGAAAGTAAAATGTCAAAACCGTGTTTGTTCGCATCCAATAAATACTGTTTGGTCAAGAAACTAATATGATCCAATTTTGGAGAGATTACTATTTTATTAATTTTTTGAATGGCACTTAAAGAATCAGTGAAAATTACAGCCTTTCTGATATCTTTTTCCATACATAGGGTACAAGCTCTATTGATAGCAATTATTTCCGCAGAACAAATCTGTGTTAATTCAGGAAGTCTTTGCGAAAACCGAAAATCCAAGGAAGGACAAAAAACCCCATATCCAAATGATTTGGATGGAATCTTTGGATGCATCAGTAAATATCCAAGTGTGGTCAGGAACCATGGTGTATGCCTTTTCCAGAAAGATTTTGTTACTAAAAAAATCAGATTTCTTCATGTTAAAATTTATAATTCTAATTGTAGCCAGCTGCGCCAAAAAATCAAACCTATAGCATGGCATCAAGGCATGGGTTTCCAATACCTTAGTGTATTTATTGAGTTTTTTATACACTTGAATAAGATACGGCACACTTTTATTCCTCCAATAGTTATTTTTTTGATCATCAATACAATCAGAAAACATCCTAATCTGTCGAATTATTGGGTTCATTTCAATAGTGAGATTTTTAAGAATAAATTTTTGTGATTGAATTGTCCTTCTAACTTCCAGTGATATTTCGCTATATTCTGCCAGGAGAACGTTAGTGGGAGTGGTTCTCATACATCCCGTTATTATCCTACATGCTTCGAATTGAAGCTTATCCAATTTCTCACTTTATAGAGCTTTAGAAATTGGTTGAAATATCAACGCCGCATACTCCATATGTGACCGGACAATGCCCTTGTAAATATGTAGAAGAGTCAGGGGATCCGCCCCCCACCAAACTCTAGTCACTGCTCTCATAACTTGTATACCTTTTTTTGCCTTTACTTGTATATCAGAAATTTGTTTGTGCCACTTAAGATTGTTATTAATTGTGACACCCAAATATTTGGTTTCTTTAACCCAAGGAATCACTGAGTTTGCATAAAAGATTGAGTCCAGTCTTGCCATTGAATGTCCGGGTCTAAAAAGTTTACTTTTAGATTTTTCTGAAGACAAAGTGAAATTGTGATCACTTAACCAACCAAGTAAGAAATGTAAAGCTTCATTCATTTGATTAATGAGATATGTGATATCCTTTCCTGTAATTAGTAACAGCAAATCATCTACATATTGGAGAATTCATATCTGTTCTGAAAGTACATTATGTAAATCTTTTATGTAAATATTAAATAACAGTGGACTTAGCGGAGACCCTTGAGCAAGCCCTGTATATGACAATACAGGCCCATGAATATCAAACTTTTCATCCCTAATAAATAAGTTCTTTTGAACTTGTAAAGCATATATAAGATTGCAAATCTCAGAAGAGACGCCCAATGCTACCATCTTTCTATACAGCGATTGGATGATCACTCTATCGTATGCTGACGATACATCTAAAAAAATTGCCAGAGTATGTTCATTATTGGAAAAGCCACACTGTATTCTCGTTGTTAGATATGCCAGACAATCTAAACAACCCTTTCCAAACCTGAAGTCAATTTGAGTGTCATTAAGAATCCCTTTATGTTCAATTTCCCAATCTAAACGATTTTTTATCATAATTTCGAGAATTTTTGAAGGACATGAGGTGAGAGCTATGGGTCTGTAACTATTTGGATTATTTTTATCTTTATTTTGCTTCAACAATGGATGAATGAGAGTAGATTTCCATTCCTCTGGAATAGTACCTCCCCTTAAACACTCGTTATAAATGTATAGAAGTGATAATTTGGCTCGCAAAGGTAAGTGTTTAAGCATGGAATATGAAATTTGATCTAAACCAGTAGCCGAATCTTTCCTATTATTAAGCGCACTTTCTAGTTCCATAATGGTAAAAAGCTTTGGATTACCGCTAAGTGCTTCTAATGTAAAATTGGGATTCAGTTGACAAGAACATAAATTTTGTAGAATTGCCTCAGCCACCTCCAACGAGGGTAGAGTTGAGTTTCTTGGGGATGATTGAGAATTTCAAAATTTTCGTCTGATTTTCCAAATCACTGCCAAAGAAGAATACCTGTTCAGAGTAGAACAAAATATTCTAAAACTCGAACGTTTCTTTTGGTTCAAATATTTTCTAGTCTCTGCAATGACCCTTTTAGTTTCCAGATATTGCTCTAAAGTTGAGGTATATTTCAGACTGTTAATAAAGGATCTTCTCCGTTTAAGTTGTTCATTGCACTCATCATCCCAACACGGGGGTGAGGGCTTACTGTTTTTTTTTTAATTTCATGGGTTTTGGACAGGATTGATCAGCCGCCATGTTAATTATGTTTTGAAATTCCTGGTATTTTATGTTAGAACTATCAGCAAATGATATTAACACTTTATCATAATAACTGCCCCAATCCATTTTTAAAGAGATCTTTTGTTGACATTGGGGATTGGTCGGGATAAACAAGTGATTTTATTATTGCTTAAAACCATAAAGAAGGGTGTGGTATCTTAATTAACCACTTTTAATAAACTGTATAATATAGGGTGGTGAGATAAATTGAAACATGTATTCGGTTTGATATAATTTAATAATGCAGGTGTAAATTGCATTTAAATGTGATAGATTTAAATAAAGAGTGTTTTTTATGTTAAATAGAAATTATATATGTACAATTCTTAGACTAAAACTTCCAATGATTCCATTCGTTCATTCAAGTATAAAACTAATATTACAAAAAGGTTTCTTAAAATGAGAAATATCTACTAAAAAGTCTTGATTGTTTGATTTAAAATGAGTGTTTTATCTTTCTTATTTTACTGCTTTTTGTTCTCCAACTTAGCAACTTTCACACAGCGTACCTTTTCACTATGACTGCTTTACTTGAATTCAACGGGGAGAGATTTTACTTAGATATTTTCCAAACTTAATTTTTGTGTTTACGGAAATCATAAATCCAGCTTTCACCTTGCTTGCAGAAATTCGACCATGAATTTCAAGCGGCCATCTTCTGTTCCATATTCCACAGCGCAGGGGACGCTATATATCTTTCTGAATTCGAAGAATTGCTTAAACAAGCTCATAAGGAGGTCTTTGTCCCACCTGGGACAAAGATAACTGAGGTGCACGAAATATTCTCTAATATTTGTGCATACAAGAGAAATTGGCCCAAAAAGGAATTTAACCTTTTGGCGCGAAGAGGCACTTGCTAGAGCTCGGCGAGGATACCGATCTAGCGTCGTGGAGTGTTAGCAAAGCACTAAATTGATTAAATTGAATAATTTCTTTCGTCGAGCGGGTCGCCTACTCGCCCAGCGGCAAAACCACATAATAAAAGTGGGCGGTCACACATATCGAATTCATTTGAGATTATAAAGGTAGAAGCTGTTTTCTTTCTTTATTTGACAGACTGATTTTTCACAATGCTGACGGAGACAAAAATACATTAACTTGAAAACGATTACAAACGTTTTCCTTTACTAGTGAAAGTTGGCTCTATTGTAATCTGTTATACTGACAGTACTTGGTTTACAGGTTCAAACTAAGGGATCGTCCGTCTAGGGTTGGACTAAGGGGTTTTGAAGAACTGGCAAATGCTAATTTAAATGCACAAATTGGGTTGTACCCGGGGTAAAATAAGTCTATTTTGAGTTTAATTATGGCTCTTTCATTCTACATACATACAGGGTGTTATCACCAAACTATAGGTGAAAAACGATAGTTTATACACGTGTTGGAGTGTTTCCCGAACAGGGATTGTTGGCGTATCATACATATTCTTTTCATATTTTAGAACAATCGGAAAGTGGTCACTATTGCCACAATCTGTCAAAATTTCCCATGTACATTTTGTAACCAATTCCAGACTGACCAGGGACAAATCCACAGCCGACACATTAGAGCCAGCCGATGTTAACCTAGTAGGTCCACGATCATTCATTATAAAGATATTAAGAAGGTCAAGTGAATCATTGATCATTCTTCCATTCTGATTCGGGATCGAACTACCCCATGTTGGATGATTGGCGTTAAAGTCACAAACAATTATTTTTGGTTCTGGTATAGACTTAATCAATCGAGACCACTGAGCACCATCTATGTAAACAGCTGGAGGAATATAACAATCAGCTATGAATATGTTATACTCAAGGATTTTTAACTACTTGAACTTGTATGTTAGGTGACAAATAGTCAGTATTAATGAGAATTTTTTCAAAATTAGCTCTAATAAAAAGAGCGATGTCACCCTTCCCATCAGGCCGGTCTTGTCTGTCAGAAATATATCTTGGAAAACAGAAGTCAGTGTAGAATTTAACCAAGTTTCACTTAATGCAATTACATCCGAATAATGTTCTTTGATAAAAATTTGTAAGTAAGTTCTATTAGCACTCAAACTTCTGATATTCCACTGAAATATTGAAAACTCCCCACCTTGCATTACTGGCCACTTTGAGAAGAATTCCCAAATGTAGCAATATTCTTAATCAGACTCTTGGCAAATCTATCTACCACGGTTCTCTGAGCATCCGTCAATTGAAGAACATGTTCTCCGAATCCTAAAGATTCCAAAACCTGTTTTATATTTTTATCCTTATTATTAGTTTTTTTCAGGAGGGGTGTCCGGTATAACTAAAGGTGAAATTGGTACATTTGGGGAAATTGGAGTAAATTGATATCTCAACAGAGTAGGAGAGACACAAGCTTCATGCTCCTCTCTACTGTAACTGGGTTGAAGTGATGATGCTCTGACCTTTTGTCGTTTGTAGGAGGTTACTTTACTATATGAAGGCATTTGAGTACTATAGTAAAGATCTCTCGCTCTTTGAATCCTGTTGTCATTCGATGGAATGAAATTACTAACACCTACTCCATTATTAGGGCTTAACTCTGGGAACTCCCTTGTGTCTATTATGCGACCTACTTTTTTAACTTTGGGAACCATCTGTTCAGCTTCATAAAAAGTAATTGAATTGAGAGACATATAAAATCTAATTTGTTTTTGCCTAATGAATTCTGGGCATTTTTGATCTGTGGACAGATGACTTAAACTATCACAATGATAACAACATTGAGGAGTTGAGCATCCACCCTCATGTACCTGTACACGGTACACCTCTAACATTTTTGTTTGATTCTGCATTGATTTTTGACATGTCCAAAAAAGTAGACAATTAAAACACTGTGTCACCCTCATCAATATATATATTTATCTATGACCCTCATGATATGAGGTTCCACCCTCATATCCAAACCAAAGATATTAACACTTGGAGGACGAATTTTACCTTCAAAAGTAAATAGACAAGTACCGGTTGGTACGTATTCCGTCATGTTATCACCATTATCGCCACTAACTCGTCTATTGAATCTCATTATGTCCATGACTGCAACTGCGCATTCACTGTTTTGTTTGATATCATCTATAGATAATTGCTTATATATGCCTCTAACTATCCCTCTGCAGGAAACAGTAACGTTAGGAATGAATATTTCATAGTCCTTATCCAAAAGAAATTTATTATTCAGAAAAGAATTCGCGGCTTCTGGTGAATCGAACTCAATAGTTACTCTGTTCCTCCCCTTACGAAGTGGACCTTTTTTGTGCGAGTTGTCTGCGCTAAATAAATTTCTAGCTATAGCCATTGAGTGATAATTGCCAATGTTGTTATCATTTTTCCCTTGAACTGTTACCGTAAAGGGCCCAATACTGTTAGGTTTATATTTATTTTGTTTTTTACGAATTGATTCAGTATTATGGGGGGACCGCAGGGACCCCCCAGCTGTTTCGTCCATTAAAGACGGCCAATTGGTGTGATTATTTGATACAAAACTGTTGTACTAATCGATTTATTGTAGTATTCACCTAAGTTAAGGAAGAGAAAGGTTTTTACTCACAAAGGATGGGTTAGTATTTGATTTTCTTTGTGCACCGCTTTTCTCACAACCACACTGTTTCGCAGCTAGCCGAAGAAAAAAAAGTGAGGTTACTTAATTTTGGTTAACCAAGCAAGGGCCAACATGCATTTTGGACTCTGGTCACCAAAAGAGCAAGCATGACATGACCATAGTTGACCAGATATGACCAAAATCTTATGACCAGGTCAACGTCAAAAAATGCCTATTATTTACTTTACAACTGTCGAACTGTCAGGTCATGTTCAAATATCACTTCCGTTTTGGAGTTGGTGGTGTTCGGGCGTGGGAAGGAAGCCTGGTTTTCTAACCTGACTTCGCACGGGAAGTGCACGTGATTCACGGCAGAAAGCGTTGGGGACCCCATCGGTTCGAAAAGGGAAGTCGTGGCCGGTTAGGACAGTGTTTAGGGTGGGTCGCTAATGTAGGGTCGATTCCTACGAAGATTCTTCCAAATTCCTGCACGTGTTTACGTGATCTGAAGGAGATCGGGGCATAGGCCCTGCGGAGTTGGGAAGTCTCTCTGACAGCAACTGGTTATATCTGCATTGTGTGAAGCCCCTTTGCATAAGACTCTAGCCGTGCAGTTCATTAGCCAGAAACAATTCTGTGCATTTCATAGTTTATAGCCAGAAGAAATACCCATTCACGCCGGTACCCAGGCCGGGAGGGACCGGATGTCCCTGTGGGGCCATTTCTGTCTGTGCAATTCAATAGCTTATATTTGTGCAAAGCTCGGGAATCTCCAGGGGCACAGGCCCGACTTATTGGAGGTCCCCTCAAATCGTACTGGCGAATTGCCTTGCAGCAAAGCCAAACCCTTGTTGGGGTGAGACCCTGGCAAGGTGAACAAGAACAAGAACATGTTCAAATATCAAAACAAAAACAAAACCATAGATTTTTTTTTAGTGATTTATCTATGCCATAGATTAATATAATCACAAAAAGGAGGGATATTTTGTG
>JAEQML010049461.1:0-50770 GCA_016904865.1 Pissodes strobi | reverse complement strand
CACCATTGTAGTCTTACAAAAGGATCAACAGGAAAACTAAAAAAAAAACGCAATATCTAGGTACTATTATTCATTTCAATTCAATTCTTAATTGTCTAACAAGAATAATCCCAATAAAGACAATTAATTCACATATAAACAAAACTTAGTAGAACTTAATAGAAACTAAAATATAACAAAAAAATCAAAAAATCAGACACCAACCGAGTTTAATCCGACAATAATGATTATCACACATATGACATATTTCGGCCACAAGAAACCAAATCACATTAAATGCCAATTAAAAATACATAGAGTAAAAATAATAAAAAAAAAACAATCAAAATGGGTTTATAGAGTATAGACAACTGGCAAGATTTTTTTCCTAAAAGATTTGACAGAACCTATAAATAAGTCTATATCAATGCAGCTCCGCAGAGCATTATAGTATGAACTGGCTCGATATATAGACTCATTTCTGGCAAGATAAGTGGAATAATTTTATAGATAAAATTTGAGTTATGAACGTGTGTTCACTACTGGTACACAAAAATTAAGACCATTAAGAAGATCAGTCAACAAGATTGTTACATAATTTAAACAGGAAGCGTTGGCTTGCTAGAACTGTATGTTGTTTGAGTGAAAGGAAGTTGGTCAAAACCTCTTGTCAAATGCTTTCGAGAAATCCGTGTATATGACATCAAGTGGTTTTGTTTTTGCATTTATAGCTTGATAGGCTTTATTTAGAAAAGTACTTAAATTAGTTATAGTTGAGCGTTTAGTAAAAAATCCGTGCTGAGCAGGAGTAATTAAGTTTTCAATCTGATGGAAGAGACTGTTATATATATTTATTTACTTATTTACGGACTTGCCATTTTCAAAATACAGTTACTACAGTCTGTCTAAATTCAATAGGTAATTAAATTACAATAAATCACTAGAATCAATAGTCACTCAAATAAACTAAAATTAGCTATCACATTTAAAATTACTTATCTACAAATTACTAGTCAAAACACATATTGTTAATTAAAATTCCATATTATTTTCAAAAGAACATACAAATTATACAAATTACAATCAGGAGATGATTAAAACAGTTTTAATCATCTCCTGATGATGCTAACATGGTTAGCAAAACGCGCGTCGAGTGCAAATTTTCTGTTTCGGTATTGTGGATAAAACTCTGTTTTAGTGCATGTTGCCGAAGGTTCCAAACCCCAACGTAATATTATTTATGTATGTTTTATATGCAATGTCGATCATCACCATAACAATCCATCTTTTATTTGAGTATGCTTGGTAGTATATGCTTGTGCCAGACCTTTTGTTATCTTATGGAGTTGATATTTCTCATTCTGACTGTAAATAATATTAGTACACCAGGTGGGGTAGTTAACTATAGTCGATTTCGCAGTATATAAGGGGACAGATTGGTCAAGAATGACCACCAGCTCTCACGCGTTCATCAATTTGCTGTTTGAGCTTGCGATACTCTTGTATTTGCTGAAGAGTTTTGTCATCACTAATTGTCAGATGCTTAAGGTTACCATGTGTTTTGATTTTTTAGAGTTGCATATAACGTCATTGGTTAAGTTAGATAACTTTTATCAGCATTTTTTTATTAACACGTTGACTGCAAAACCGAATTTCGTGATGGGTCCGCTGCGCCGAAGTAGTTTTATTGAAAATTTCAGTTATTTTTACGTTTTGAGAGTAAAGTAGCTTCAAAGTGAATGCATATTTTATACTATAGTATGCAATAGAAGCATGAATAAAATATATGCACGCGGCGCCTGATTAAATCATTTCAAGCATACGCCGTGTGTATATATTCTATTCGCACCTTGTAAGCAGGTAAAGTACATCCCTATCGTCAATGCGGTTGCCAAATGGAGAGACAAAAGGCACAACCTCAAAAATGGAACGCATGTCTATTTTCTTACAAGGGAATAAATTAATTAATAGTGAATTTTAATTTGCCTATTGGTGTTTGAACTTGTGTTTGAGTAGCCTGTAAGCTGTGTAGTTGTTGGTGAGCTGATTGATGCAGGAATTTCTGGGAAAAAGCTGATCCAATAATCTTAATCTACAATGAGTGAATTTTGTAGCGAGTGTAAATTGGATATTTTTGCAAATGAATATGTTTCATGTGACAGTTGTGCCAGGCTTTTTCATAAGAAGCCTTGCTCTGGACTAAATGCATCCGAAATTAAAGTAATGGAACTTAAGGGATCTCGCCAATTAATTTTTTTTGTAGACTGTCAGAATGGATTAAAAATTGTTTCAGAACTTATAAAAGTGGTGGATGAGCTTCGCCAGGAGATTGTTTTGCTTAAGAAAAACACCTATGAGTGCAACTACCAACACAATAATTCTATCCAAGCTTCCAGCATCATACTCAAGTGAAGCTAATATTCTCATGGAACTGCAAGAACGTCAGAAGCGAGCCAACAATGTGATGTTATTTAATGTTACTGAAGGTAATCACAAGGATAATATCAAAAATATTCTTTCAATCCTGTGGCGGGATGATCCGCCTCAGGCAATTACATACTCGAGAATGGGTAAGCCTAATAAAAATAATAACAGGGCCTTGAGATTGACTCTAGACACACCAGTTATGGCTGAAAAGCTAATTAGAAATGGTTACAAGCTTAAAGATATGAAGGTGTTTATTAGTTTCGACCTAACACCCAAGGAGAGGGATGCATATAAACTTTTGCATACTGAGCTTAAAATACGTAGAGAAAAGGGTGAGAATGTAGTTATAAGATATCAAAATCGATTTCCACAATTAGTAATACCAAAAAAACGGAAAGTAGGGCCCTCTTCGTGTGAAAATAAATCACAACACATATTTCAGAAATCTTTGGATGTTTTTTATCAAAATGTCCGTGGATTGAAAACTAAACTAAACACTCTTCAAGCAAATGTCTCTTCCAATTGTTATTCAGTAATTATTCTTGCAGAGACATGGCTAACTAGCGATATAAATGATCGCGAATTGGGTCTAATTGGTTATAATATTTATCGATGTGACAGAAGCCAGAGCACAAGCAGTGCATTAAGGGGATGTGGGGTCCTGATAGCTGTGTTAAGCGACTTAAACAGTTCCTTGCTACAGACATCCAATAATGTCGAACAATTGTTTGTTAAAATAAGCTTGGGCTCGGGCTCTGACTCGATTGTACTGGCTGCAGCTTACTTACCACCCCACTCGCCAATATCCAAGTATCAAAGTTTCTGTTCTACATTGGAGGCAGTTATGGATGAATATGAGGCGCCTGTGTGGATTTGTGGAGATTTTAATATGCCCTACTGTGACTGGAGAACTGAGGAATACTGTCCTGTGCCGGTTGCTGACGGGAGAGAGGGCAATCAGTTTGGTGACATTGTCATGTTGTTTGCTGACTCATGTGCTTTTCACAATTTATACCAGCTAAATAGGGTCACAAACAATACAGGCAAGATTTTGGATTTGGTTTTGTCTACTGATGCAACCACCTTGGTATCGCTGAGCGATGAGGCTCTTGTCCCAGCTGATGGCTATCATCCTCCACTAAGCTTTGAGATCCAGAACTGTGGGAATTGTACAAATACTAGTGGGCCACGGGCTGATATGTTTTATTATGATTTTAAGTCAGTGGATTTAGCTCTGTTAAATGATTGTCTAGGTCAATTGAATTGGGATGAATTGTTGTTGCCTCATACAGTAAATGATATGGTAAATATTTTTATGATGTTTTATATTTCTATATTAATGCCCGAGTACCACAGAAAAAGTATCTAAACGCAAATTTCCATTGTGGTTTTTATCAGAGCTAAAGCAGCTGATAATTCAAAAAAAGCAGGCTCACAGATTATTTAGAGATACAGGATCCATCTATGATTATTTAAACTTTAGCAGGCTTAGAACTGAATGTAAGAGTTTATCTCGTACTTGTTACCAGTTATATGTAGAAAACTCTGAATTGTGCTTAACTGAATATAGTAATGTGAAACAGTTTTGGAATTTTGTTAACAGTAGAAGAAATGGAGGCGAGTTACCACCTTCAATGTTTTTTAATAATGATCAGTGCCATCTTGGTCCCGATCTGCCTGACCTTTTTGCTGATTATTTTCGGTCAGTTTATACTGACAAAAAAGTTCAAAGCAATCACTGTGCGCCTTCCTGTAATCACATCTGTATCACTGAGATTGTTATACCTATTTCAGCAATTTATCAGGAAATGACTAGGATCGATGTAAACAGGGGAGCTGGGCCGGATGGAATACCACCTCTGCTTTTAAGATCTTGTGATTTTGTTCTCTCTCGGCCACTGTGTATTATCTTTAATAAGTCGCTTGCGTCAGGCATATTTCCGGATTTTTGGAAGCTGAGTTATCTTAAGCCTATTTTTAAATCAGGAAACAAGGCGGATATTTCTAACTATCGACCAATTTGTAACCTCAGTTCAAACCCAAAACTTTTCGAAAAAATTGTTTCTGCTCATTTGAAGGATATTTTGCGGCTGACTATTGTTGATGAGCAGTTTGGCTTTGTTGGTAAGAGGTCTACCGAACTAAATTTAAGCGATTTTTCGCGAATTGGGTTTAGATTATGCTAATTTATGATGAATTAACCTTTATACGTCATATACCTATCCCCACCAACATAAATGTATGATACACTGGAGATACTTCGGTTTTGTTGGCGAAAACGCTAATTTCTGTCTGATGCAAATGACATAACCCAAGCAAAACCTGCTCCAGACCAGATTATGCTTGGCTAACCTAACGATGACGTCATCAACATTTCCCCTACTTCAGGTTATGTTGCGAAAACGTTAGATTATGCTCAAAACCTAAACCGTTTATGCTGGATTAACCTCGCGAAAAATTGCTTTTTGTTGACCTTTGTTGACTATTTGTCGGACGTTTTGGATGGAAGTGGGGAGGTTCACGCCATTTACACCGACTTTTCCAAGGCGTTTGACAGGGTCAATCATCAGGTATTGCTTGATAAACTGAGAGAGGCTGGTGTTCATGTTACCTTGTTGTACTGGCTGGCTAGCTACCTTACAGAGAGATTCCAGATTGTGAAAATAAATTCTTACACCTCTAAGCAAATTCCTAATCCTTCTGGGGTCCCCCAAGGGTCCCACTTGGGTCCCTTATTGTTTATACTGTTTATTAACGATGTTGCAAAGTGTTTTAGATTCTCAAGGTTTCTATGTTACGCAGATGATTTGAAGTTCTACTTTGCAATGTCTTCATTGGAGGATTGTTTTAGGCTGCAGTCCGATCTTGACAGACTAGACAAATGGTGTGATAGGAATGCAATGGAGTTAAACATTGCAAAGTGCCACTCCATCGCATTTACAAAAAAAGCGTTATCAGACAGGATTTACCTATACCATAAAAAATGTACCATTATCTCAGGTCTCGATTGTTCGTGATCTTGGAGTTCGCTTGGACTCCTCTCTATCTTTCACTCACCACATTGACACCATAGTTTCCAAGGCATTAGGTAGGGTTGGTTTTATTAGGAGATCTACATCGGACTTTAGTAGTGCATATGCGGTTAGAACTTTATACTGTGGCCTGGTGAGACCTATATTAGAGTATTGTTCATCGGTTTGGAACCCTCATTATGTTTGTCATATTCTTAGGATTGAGCAGGTGCAGAGACGGGTTCTCAGATATCTGGCATTTAAATCAAATACTCCACCTAGAAATAATTATTCTTATGATTTCAAGCCACTTCAAGACATGTTTGCATGGCCAACATTGAGTGTTAGGAGAGATCAGGCAGATCTTAAGCCGCTCTTTAAATTGTTAATTTTATGGTGGACTGTCCCACGTTGTTGTCCTCGGTTCTGCTGGCAGTTCCCGGTAGGAACACTAGAAGTCATATTACGTTTCCGCCAGTTTTTAAGCGTACTAACATAGGATTGAATTCATTCATACCACCGGTGACATAATTGGCTAATTCCTGTTCAGATAGGCTTGAGTTTTTCAATTGCAACTTTGATAGATTTGTGGGCCTGTTGAATCTTGAAACTTAATTGGGTGATATAATGTGATAAGTTAAATAAGTCTGCTGTTTTATATATGTCGTTAAAATTATATTATTTAGTTCTTTTGTCTTGTTAATATAAAGGTAATAATAAGTTTGGCAACCAGTGGTTTGCGAGAATTCTTATCAACTAAGGAAATGAGTGAGCAATAATCTTCGATTATGCAAACGTAGTCACAAGCCCAGCGTCCCGCTGGAAAAGAAAAATATATCAAGCAGTTTTTATGAGAAGGTTGGTCGGGAATGGGCTTGTGAATTCGTTTCACTCGTTTCAAGTTGTTTGTCTTTATTTTCTTAGACTTCCTAAATTAAGTGTTGTTAAGTTCATTTTAATAAATTATAATGTCATTCCGACATCAGAAGTGGGATCTAATTCACACTCACAAGATATTAGTTCTGAAGGACAAAGGACTTTCGAAAGTGCAAAATCGCAATTTACTTGACTTAATATTAAAGCTGTTCAAACATCAGCAGCAGCACCAATCATAAAAAAAAATTGCCAAAAAGCGAATCGATATGTGTGAAGTAGCGGCTCCATCAGATACGCTGATTTAGTCGGGTGAGTCCTATTCATTTTGTTTTGATTCTGATGCCGAGCGTTCTTTGATAAAAGAAACCATTGCAATAAAATTCTCGGGAAAACGAATAAATAAGTTGGTTGTTTTGAAAAGCATTGGAAAACTTGCGGGTGCAGATATTAACTGAAATTAAGATAAATAATTATCCTTTAGAGATTATACGTAGTTCGTACGATTATTTAAAGCATGATATAATGATTGATCGTGATTCGTGAAATTCTTAGTCAGGGCTTTTGGTATAAACTTTACATTAGAAAATTTCAGTATGTTTAAAACCAAGATTATCAATATTTGTGATAAGGCCAGTCAGAAGGATTCTTTAATGGGAGTTTACATTAGGTGCAATGCAATCTGAAAAATGGCAGGCAAATTATGGCACGCGCAATAGTTTTATTACGTCGCTGTTTAAACAAAGACGCAATTATTTATGCAATATGCAAACATTTTGGCAAGCAGTTGTGCCAATGCTGCAGAATGACATTAGTCAGATGATTTCTATTTACATTTAAAAAAAAAATAGTTTACCTATTGCACATTACCTTCTTCTGAGACATACTCCCTAAACCAAAAACACACAAGAAATTAATAAAAAAAAAATATAAAATATCTTGAATTTTAGGATGACGAATAACACGAAGAGTATTTTTTATTTATTTTTATGTTGGGAACTGTCATTTTAACCAAAAATGGCATGCAACGTGCAATAAAATTAGGGCGTGTTCTAATTCGACGTCATGCAAAGAAATTTGCATCAGCTGTTTGCAAAGTTGAAAACGCGCATGCTTACGGGCAGATATTAATTGCAAAGCATGTGCAATTTTGTAGTGTAAACAGGCTTTTAAATTTAAATAATGTTAATGCTGACATTGTTGGTAATGATAAAACGCGATTGTTACATATTTTAGGAAAATGTTCTGATTAGTTTATAAAGGGCTTTCCCTTAACTCGTGTTACTACTGATTAATTAGAGATACGTTTAATTGATCCAAATAAAACTGTAGAACGATGACCATATATCGGCTTAGTCCTGATAAAAGGTAGGTTGTGAGAGGTATTATTGATGAATTGCTGAAATATGATATTATTCGCTGTAGTTGTTCTCCTTATTCCAGCTTAATGTTTCTCGTAAAAAAAAAGAATGGTACCGATCGTCTGTGTGTTGACTTTAGAGAGTTAAGTTCTAACAAGATTTTAATAAAAATTGATTTCTGATCAAATCAGTCGACTTAGCGGTGCTAAATATTTTTTTATGTTTAGATATGGCTAGCGGATTTCATCAAATCCCAATATACTTTGACTCAACAGAATGTACCACCTTTGTGACTCCCGATGATCAATTTGAATTTTTTAGCAATGTCATTTGGGCTACGAAATGCGTCATCTGTATTTCAAAGAAGTGTAATGAAGATATTGGGAAATTTGGCTTACTCTTTTGTTGTTGTTTATATGGATGACATTATGCCTATAGCTATAATTGAAGAAGCATCAGAAAGGCTATTATTTGTGCTGGACACCTTGACAAAATCTAGTTTTTCTTTCAATGTACCTAAATGTTTATTTCTTAAAACTAAAAGTTACCCGACAATGTGTTCCCAAGTTTTCCCAGGTTATAAGACCTCTTTACCTTTTGAACTCAGATAAAAATAAGAATATGGATTAGAGGCCTGATCACGAAGAAATTCCAAAAAAATCTATTTATTAAATATTGAGCCGGTGCTTATGATTTCTAATCCCGATTATCCTATTGAGCTCCATACTGATGCGAGTTCCGAAGGCTACGGTGGAATTTTACTTCAAAAGGTGGACAGTAAATGTAGGGTAATCGAGTACTTCTCCATGCGAATCAAAATAAGACTCTTACGAGTTGGAAACTATGGCTGTTGTCAATTCTACAAGATATTTTCGTCACTATTTACAGGGGCGGAAATTTGTTGTTATCACTGATTATAATTCCGTAAAAGTGTCCCGAAACAAAATCGATTTAACACCCAGGGTCCATCGTTGGTAGTTGTTTCTACAATCCCTAAATTTTGTCATTCAATATAGGGAAGGAAAGCGGATGGCACATGTAGATTTCCTTTCACGAAATTTACTGGCACCTAAACCAAGACCCTCTCCATATAAAGTAGAAGAAAAACATGTCACCCTTGCAGAAATTTCGCATAATTGGCTTCTCGCTGAGCAGCAACGTGACGTTCACGCATAATTTGTGACCAAGGAAGGTGCTTTGCATGTAGAGATTTTAGTGAATTTTGTTTGTCACAAAATATAAATTTGTCCTTGATAACCACGGGTTCAAACGGTCAAGTTGAACGTGTCATGGGTACTCCAAAGCACATGTTAACCGCAAGCATATTTAGTCAATGATCCTGGTAAGATGCATTAGGCGAGATTCAGTTGTCACTGAATTGCACGACCAATCGCGTTAATAAGCGATTAGAATTGTTAATTGATAAGGTGACAGCCTCTTGGGTTAGTATCTATTGAAAGTGATGATGAAATTGAAATAGATGTTCAGGGTGTTCGAAATAGTGCTCTAGAAAATATAGATAAAAAAGCGGCATATAATAAGGTTAGATTGGACAGTAAAAATAGGCTAGGGTAGTTTGTTACAAAGTAGGAAATTTTGTTTTACTTAAAAATTAAGAGAGACGCCAAACGAAACTTGACTCTAAATTTGAAGGTTCATTCGAAGTCACAGAGGTCTTAGAGGCTGATATCATTAAGCATTAAAAAAATGTTATAAATATTCTCATAATAACCTGAGGGTTATGCCTAAAAGTCAAATTTCTGTGGAATTAGATGTTTGTTACATGAGCAGTGGTATTTGTGATAGTGAAAAGGAGAATAATGAATTGACAAAAGTTACTACAGTAGGAGACGGAAGTGGTGGTGTAGAGGAAGAAGTGAAGTTAATAAATGGCTGGTGGTCGCACCACATATGCCATGCTGAAGTCGCAAGTGCACACTAGAATGTGTGATCAGGCGCGAGGGGCGGTATGAATTGTGGCGGGGACCTGGTGTTGCCCTGAGGTGAAAGTGGGCATGTTATCGCTGTGGTATTCAGCAAGAGCCATGTGTGTATACTTACCTCCTCATCCGTCTGCTGTAGATTTTGTTTATTGAATTTTAGACTATGCCTTTGTGATTTTGTTGTTTGAATGAGCCTATTAATCATACTAGAGAATCCGCTATAGCTTGTATTTTCGGTAGTTAATGTAGTCAAATTGTGGTGTGTTTTATTCCATTGTGTGGGGAAATTTCCCTAGTAAAGAACTGCAAAGGGAAGCAAGCGTCAGCCCAAACCTGTAAGTGTTAAAGAAGAAATTCCACACTCGCATCGGGACCGCTGCCTCTTGGAAATTCGCAGTTGGTTTTATTTCATCTGTTTTTTGCAACTGGTTTTAAATATTTACCTTTGGTTTTTATTTGTTGTTTATGTTGGTAAAAGTCCATATAGAGTTTTAGCAACTAGTCCGTTATATTAACGTTGGAAAAGTTTGTCTTTTGCTTGATGCTTGTCTTTACATGGATGTTTGCCTATTGAGGGTATAGTTTTACAGCGACTTTTTTATTATTGTTTTGTGATAGGTTCTATTCTCTAGGATGCAGCGCTCATTTAAATGTTGCAGGAATAAGGATTTCTCCAACTTCTGCTGTATAACCTGCCTAAGTATATTTCATCCGAGTTGCATGGATCGTTCCAACGAGATTGTAAAGCTTGGTGGATATAGAATTTATTGTTCTTTGAAGTGTCAAATTACAAAGATAGAAACCGAAGAGAAAATGAGCGAGATAGAGTTACGCATTAAGGATCTGGAGGATGACTGTGAAGCCAAGAATAAACACATCGAAAGACTAAAGCGGAATAGCGTTGCTTTTGACGAGGTCGTTTACGAGGCCGAAAGCAAATTAACCTCCCAATTTGACGCGCAGCGAAAGGAGAAGGAGCACCTGCAGATCGAGATTGTTGAACTTAGGGCTAAGGAAATCGAGCTTAGACAGCAGCTTCATGCCTGCAATGAATTGAAGAAAAGCTTAAATGACAGGCTGCAGGAACTGGTTGAACTTAAACAGGAGTATGGTTGTTACGATAGAGGTGCTGGAGAGTGAAAACGAAAGAGCTTCTTCCGAGCTAACACAACTGCGTCAAAAATTGAGCACCACAAGTAAAGTGTCTAAGAATCGATACAGGTAGCAATTGATGAAACCCGACAATCAGTTGAAATAAATGATGTGGTTAGAAAAAATATTGAAATAACTACCAGACCTATTAAAAGACCTAGGATACTGATAGCGGGGTATGATATTAAAGGGTACCTTCCAATAATAAAGAGACTTACAGACAATAAGTACGATATAAATAGCCAAAATATGGGCCAAGTTTCTATTCAAAAATTGTTGGAAACCAGTCTTTCTTTATCGCATAATTTTAACAAGTCTGATTATGTTTTCTCGTTTGCACATCATCAAGATTCCCTGCATGGAAAAAAATTGCAGGAACAGATGATTAAAAAGTTAATCCTTGACATAGATCATACAAATGTCATTCTTGTCGGTCCACTACTGTCTACAAATCGCCCGGTTCTCAACAAAATAATTGCTTCTGAAAACTACATACTAAATAAAGCATTCCAAGAAACGAAAAATGCCAGTTTCATACCATTAATATCGCCCTGGCCAATACCAACGGAGGAAATTGCAGACTATTTGGTCAATTGCTTTATTGGGAATGATGTTGCTCCCCTTTCGTCACTACAGTATACTGCCAATGACTCGACGTCAGATAAACTCCATAATCATGATGTTCCAAGCACCCAAGACCTAGATACTCAACGCCCAACGCCTAATAAGAACAAACATTTTTTGTGCCCATTTGTTGTTGGCAAATCCCTAGCGCCCGATAATCATGACGAAATTGCAATCTTGTTGTTGAAAGTTCAGTCGCTGCGAAATAAGTCTAATGAGCTTTCATTGCTTTTGTATGATCTTAATGTACCAGATATAGCGCTACTTACGGAACATTGGTTGAAGTGCAGTGAGCTGATTGTTATTTCAGGATATGTGATATTATCGTCTTTCTGTAGAACCCAATTGATTCATGGAGGCTGTATGATTCTTGTAAATGAGTCAATTTTGGAGGAGAACTCCTTTCAACGAATAGATAAATTCAATTATTTACCTAAAGAATCTGCATTTGAGTTTACCATCATTTACTGCCATGCTGCCAACTAATATTAAATACTTCTGGTCATACGTTAATGCGCTTAAGCAAAATGGTGGTAACGGTATTCCTAAAAACATGGAACACCGCGGTGAGTTAAAAAAGTCTCCCGCGCAAATAGCCGATGCATTTGCCGAACATTTTGAGAGCTGCTATAAACATCAAAGCACTCAACTGACGGTTGTCGTAGAACCAGAATTCGTCACCGTCTCGCATCATAATTTTGGATCAGATGAAGTTTTGCAAAGGCTACGATGTTTGGACGTACATAAAAGCACGGGATCTGATGGAATTCCTGCGATGCTACTAAAGGAATGCTGTGGTTCTCTGGCAACTCCACTAAGTCGCCTATACCAGGTTTCGTTCGACATGGGCCACTTTCCAGATATGTGGAAAAACTCCTGGCTTATTCCGATTTTTAAGTCTGGCTCAAGAAAGAATATCGGAAACTACCGTGGGATTTCATTGTTACCAACAATATCCAAGGTTTTTGAGTCGATCATTACTGATGAGATTTTTGAGTTGTTCAAGCATCATATATCGCCTTACCAGCATGGCTTTTACAAGGGAAGATCAACGGCAACTAACCTGGGTATGTTTCACGACTATTTGACGAAGGAAGTTGAAGATGGAGCTCAAGTGGATGTCATCTACACGGACCTTTCTAAGGCTTTTGATAGAGTAAGCCATCAATTGCTCACTGAGAAGCTTTTAAGAATGGGAATTACGGGTTCATACATTGGATGGATCCAATCTTATCTTCTGGGAAGAAAGCAGCGTGTGAGGATTGGCAGTGTGTTGTCGCGTGAAGTAAATTGTGTGTCTGGTGTTCCGCAGGGTTCCCACCTGGGCCCAGTGCTTTTTTTGCTGTATGTCAACAGTGTCGTATCCGTGTTTCAAAAGTGTAGATGTCTTCTCTATGCCGACGATCTTAAATTGTTTTGTGTTGTTGAGTCCACGCATGACTGTCTGCAAGTACAAAGAGACCTACAAAATCTAGTCAACTGGTGTGATGCCAACTGTTTAGAGGTTAATGTCAATAAATGTAAAGTTATGTCAATTTGTAAACGTATATGTCCGCTAAAATATCCGTACTCAATTAATAATCATATCTTGGAGCATGTAAACCATTTTAATGATTTAGGCGTAACATTTGGTAGCGACTTAAGTTTTAACAGACACATCGATAATGTGATATTAAGGGCGTCAAGAATGTTGGGTTTTCTGCGGCGTACTTGTAGAGATATCTGTGATATTAGAGCAATTAAGTCATTATATAATTGTCTGGTTCGAAGTTTAGTAGAATATAACAGTATTATATGGTGCCCTAACTATAATTATCAAACACAACGTTTAGAACAACTTCAAAATAGGTTCGTGAAATTTTTGTTGTACAAAATGAGTTTTCCCTACAAAGACATTAACTATTCAATAAGAATTCAATTGGCCGGACTTGAGAGTTTAGAACAACGTAGGAACAACGCCTTTGCATACTTTTTGTACAAATTGATTAATGGTCAGATTGATTGTGCTGACCTGCTATCGCAGGTACTTTTTCGAATACCTCAGAGAACCACTAGATCCAGACAATTATTCTATACAAGTCATCACCGCACAATTTACGGATCCCAGCGTTTCTCTGATAGACTAAGAAGAAATTTCAATGAAAATTTTGAGAACGTTGATATTTTTAGATATAGTTTTATAACTTTTAAGTATAAAATTAGATTTAGCTAATTAGTATAGTTTAACTTAACACTAGTTATTGTACAATTTGGAGTTTTTTTTCTCTGTATGTACTGTGGAATAAATAAATAAATAAATAAAATAAATAAATAAATAAATACTCTAAAAGTAAAAATATTTATATAATATGTATTTACAGGTCTCCACGTTCAGATTGTAATGAGTTCTTTTCTAACTTGGAATGTCTTTTATCACAAATCTCATGCTCCGCGCATATTATTATGTCGGGAGATTTTAATATAAATTATGATGACAAGCGTTCTATACAAACCTCAAGACTGTGTTATCTTCTTAAGTCATTTAATGTGCATATGCATGTGAGTTCACCAACACGTATAACTGAACGTTCATCTAGTACTATTGACTACATGTGTTCCAACCTTTCGGAGAGTATGGTGGAATGTAGCGTTCTGAACGCCGCTTTATCTGATCATGAAGCGGTTTTTTGTAGAGTCTTGTACAAGAAACAACCAAGGCCTATTTCGCGTTATGGACGAATTTTCAGCGAGCGAGGTTATGGTACGCTCCGTCAACTGAGCGCCATCACTCAATGGAGTTCTATACTCAACTCGGCGTCGGACCCAATATCAAAATTCCATCGCGTCCTTGAGGGCCTATTTGAGACAGCTTTTCCAGTGGTGAAAATTAAGCCTAGGGCAAAATGCAAAAAATCTTGGTTTACCAAAGGTCTAAGAACGTCATCCCAAAACCTGCGCTCACTTCATGCGATTAGAAGATATACCAACTGTCCCGCTTTTCACAACTATTTCATTAGCTATAGATCAGTATATCGCCGATTAATTAGGTTATCTAAACAGTCATATTACTCAAACCGGATGAAGGGTGCTTTTGACAACTCCAACAAAACATTAATCCCTCAATAGACCCTATCAGTTACTTACCAGCTAATCATTTTCCCAGCTCCTTCTTTTTATTTATTTATTTAGTACAAACTCAACAGATTTACATCCATTTACAGAGTAGGTGAAACTTAACTGACACACAAAACTATTCTAAAGAGAAAGAATAATACAATGCTTAGGTATTACATACACCTGGTAATTTTAGATTTAACAGATACTTTTTAATAGCTAACTCCAAATCTGAGAAAGTATTAACTTAAGACTGCCTATTGACTCCACATTCCACAAATCACAATGGGATCGAATTTGATTATATAATTTGCACATAACAATAAGTGGTGAATTTTTATAATAATTGGTATGAGTACTGTCCATATAAAAAGTCATCGGATTACGAGTTATATACCTTGGTGCATACAAATTTATTTGGCACAGCAAATCCGGAGCATTTATGAAATTATTTAACAATTTATATAAAAACAATATTGCAAGAATATTTCTCCTATTTTCTAAGCCTTGAAGGTTGTGCAAATTCATTATCTCTAACTTAGGTATGTGCATTTCATATATACCTGTTTGCTTATAATATAAATATCTTAAAAATTTGTTTTGAATCTTCTCTATAGAATACTTATGATTTTCATAACAAGGGCTCCATATTACAGAGCAATATTCTAGAATGCTCCCAACATAAGATACATACAAGGTTCTAGCACAAGTTACATTCAATGCCTTACAATTTCGAATAATAAATCCATAGGTTCTAGATGCTCTATTAGTTATGTTATTAATATGTGCTCTGAAAGATAGCTGTGAGTCAAAAGTCACACCAAGATCCCGCATTTCATCAACCCTGGCCAATAGTGCCCCTCCCAATTTATAATTATATTCAACCTGTGTTTTCTTTCTATTGAAGCTAAGCACAAAACATTTGTCGGCATTAAAATGTAATCTGTTTTTTATAGACCAGGCATATATCTTTTGCAAGTCTTGTTGAATGTTTTCACAGTCAGAGTTACTATTGCCTTTAGCATAAAGTTTGAGATCGTCAGCAAATAATAATGTGTTGGAACCCTTTACCTCATTAACCAAATCATTGATGAACAAAAGAAAAAGCATTGGTCCAAGGTTGGATCCCTGCGGAATACCCGATGTTGCAAAGTAATAGTTTGACTTATGGCCTCTTACAACAACCCGCTGTGGTCTCATCTCCAAGTATGATGCAAAGAATTTGGTTAAATTTTCATGAAAATCAAATTGATTATACAGTTTTTCAAGAAGTATGCCATGAGAGACTCTGTCAAAAGCCTTAGCAAAATCTGTATATATTACATCAACTTGGCACCCCCTGTCAAGAGCTTCAGCAATATATTGTGTAATCTCACAGAGATTTGTAGATGTAGATTTTTTACTTTGAAAACCATGCTGTCTTGTTGATATCTTTTGCTGCACAGAGGAATATATAAATTTATACAATATAGACTCAAACATTTTTGCCGGGCAGGAGAGAAGTGATATGGGCCTATAATTTGTAATATCTGTCTTGTCACCTTTCTTAAACACTGGACAGACTTTAGCTTCTTTCCATGCTTGTGGGAATGTGTTGGTTTTTAGAGATAGATTAAACAAAACTCTTAAAGGTTCAGCTAAAAAACCTATCATGCCCTTGAAAATAAATGATGGAATTTTATCCGGGCCAACTGCCCTATTAACTCTAAGGCTCTTGACAGCATCACACACATCCTCATAAGTGATTTCGCACAAATTCAAAACATCAAAACCCTGATGCAGACCATCAAAGTATTCGGAACTTGGACCAACAAAGACAGAGTTAAAATAGGCCGCAAAAGCATTAGATATCGATTCGCCATCAAGATATTGGACATCATTTAAATGCATTATGTTAGGTATACTAATAACACTGTTCTTACTGTTTACATAATTCCAGAAAGACCTCGAGTCATGAGTGATATCTTGCTGAATTTTATTCAAATAAGCTTCATGTGCTCTCTTAATGTCCTTCTTTATTTTTGCTCGAATTTGTATAAAATTATTTTTTATTTCAATGTTATTGGTTTTTAGACTTTTCACTCTACATTTTTCTTTAGTTTTAATATCATCAACAATTTGTTTTGTAAAATATATAGGATACACTTTTGAAGACACATTTCTTTTTGGAACACAAATATCAAAAATTGAGTACATTTTATCATAAAAGTAGCTTACTGCCATGTTGACATCATTACAAGACTCGAGGAAGTTCCAGGAAGTATTTTGTAATAATTGGTACATAACATCGAAATTAGCCTTCCTGAAGTTGTAACATATTGATTGAGAATCTAAATCAGGGACTCTCTGAATTTTACAGCGATGTATTTTAGCAATCTTGTAATATTATGTAAAAAGGATTATGTCTTGAATGGATTGTATGCATTTTTTTTTCTCTTGTTTTTTGACTCTTTATGTCCGCTTTGTCTTTTCTGTTGACATGTTTACGTAATGATTAGTATAGGTTTTTATTTTGTTTGTTTTAGGTATTATTACTTTTAAGTAGGCTTTGTTTATAACAATTATTTTGTTCACAACAATAAAGCATATTTTGACTTTGACTTCTCTATAGATATTGTGGGACCATCTTAAAAAATTAAGTCCCGTTTTCTGGGACAACCGAATGATTCTCGGTTCTAGTGCTAAGATTTAATTTATCTGGACTCCTTGTTAGTAAACAAAAAGTGAAAGTATGTCTTAACAAAGAGAACAATGACTTACTAATTAAGTGTAGCCAAGCTTTGAAAAGTACGACCTAGAAAGCACACGATAATGAATATTTTGTTCGCTCTCCAAAATAATCTCAAAAATATGATATCATTAACTGATTTTGAACTGTATGTATGCAACATTATATGTGCCAACCTTCAAGACCATTGACTCCCACTTGAGGTAAGTGATATGCTGTTGGGGTTGGGGAAATATCAACCAATATTTTCTATCCAAAAAAGCACTAAAAGATATATGTAAACCACTCGGGATAGTACCATTGATAGAATGGAATTCCCAATTTATCCAATATGCTATCATCGGCAAAATTTTTATTTTTTTTCTATGTAAGGACAAATTATATCCTCCGATACATTTTTTTCACTCTTCCCTCGATTAAGCGCCAATGTTTCATTTAATTAAAGTTTGTTGACAAGCAAAAACAAGTCACTACCAAGCCATACACATCAATTATTATGAGTCAACTGAATCAAGTTAAAATTTAGAAGTTTAGGATCCTAAAATATACTGCACCTGTAGAAATGTATATTCAGTTCTTTGGGTAGATCCTGCTCAAAATATTTACACTGGTAACACCATCGATTTAGAGACATGGTCTTCGTTTGTAGTTAGGGCCTTCGAAAACTGGAGAACACTGATTTGATTAGTATTAGTGATTACCAAAGCATAAATAAAAAAAAAACTTATAGGTTAGGTTGTTAGGTAGGAAACAAACAAAACGAAGCAGAGTAAATAATCCAAAAAACAACAAACGAACAAACAACTAATGATATAAGGATGGCCAGAAGCGAATCGATTCAACGGTGAATCGATCCTTTGAGCCGATGCATCGAAAAAGTCGAATCGATACAGGAGATCCAAATCGAATCGACGAATCGATTCTTCCGTATCGATTCGGTTATTCGATTCTTACTTTCAGTCCTATACCATAGGAGTTGGAAGTGGGAGCTACGCATGATACTTTCTTTGTATCATGGAAGATACGGAGGACTCTTTTTAGGGCCCTCCATAGTGAAAGCGATGGGGGCAACGCCATGCCACGCTCGCGTGCTGTGATTCACCCCTTTCCGCTTTGGTTTTGGGTGTTTATTTAATTAATAAAATAAGAAATAAGACTCCACCGAAAAGTAGTAGTGTGTGGAAACATTTTATATGTGATGATTCCAAATCAGTTCAGTGTAGATACTGTAGTATTGTTTTAAAAAATTCAGGAAATACGACTAACTTCAAACCTGCAAAATCTTTAAAAAAGAGCACTCTGGTAAACTGAAGAAATAACTAGAAAGAGAGACAAAGTGAATATCAGTATTTCTTTAATTTGTCGTAGGTTTTAAATCTTTTTCCATAAAAGTTTGTTGTGAACAACTAATAACTCAATTGGTATCAAATTCATTCGAATCTAACGCAAATCGAATTAGTCGATTCAATCTACCCGATTATTTTACCGAATCGATTCTTTGGTGGTTAATCGAATCGTTTCGGTTCAATCGATTCTTTTTAATTTTTGACCATCCCTAACTCATATTCACAAAATAATTTTGTCGAATTATTATTACATTACAAGCGTCTTCGGCCAGAGCTAAATAAATGTTCGATGCGAGACCGTGCATGCGCAATGGCGAAGCAAGAATAGACTAACGATATACAGCTTGCGAGGAGCCTTTCACCCTTCCACCATTACACCCGGGGTATTATTAAGGCTTTGCATGGCCCTCCGCTCGCTACGGGGGCTGAATCAACAAGAACTAACGAAGTGCTAACCAAACCTAACCTAATTTTAACCCAAACTAACCCAAATCTAAAAAAGGAATAAATATTATCTTTAAAAAAAAAGCCTTTCTACCAACGGAAATCGGACACACGCCCCTGCATAACAAGCGCAGTGCCTTTACGACTACACCACGAGGGCTCTTACAAGCAAATCGCTATACCGTAAAGACACAAGAATAATAAATAACCAGAATCCAATGTTTCCTTGTTGCTACGCCTGGGCTGCTGTGACCTCGAACGGCTCGTTCCGCCGAAATTCCGCCGAAACTCGCCAGTGTAGGCGCTACGGCTGTAGTAAACGGATCGTCTAAAATACGATAAAATTCTAGCTGTTGGAAATGCGGGGTTACACTTTGGATGCATTTTCTCTTGTTGAGTGTTTCGTGTTTTAAAGGATTTTTGGACGAGTTAACTTATATTATACACTAAATTCGATTAATAGAGAGTAACCAAAAGCCATAAGTTAATAATTTGGCGAAATAAATATATTGGTTAGAAAATAAGTAGTTTTATTTATTAGCATCTTTAATATCTTAGGAATGATTAAATCGCTGAAAACGTCAGTATAAACAACTAACCGAAAGTTGATTGGACGACTAACCAAAACAAACCAAATCTATTGAAATTGATTATAACGTATCGTAACTGGGTCAAATGACTAAAATAAGTTGAAACTAGGTGAAACTAACCGTAAGTGGATTCAACGACTAACCAAAACTAACCAAATCTATTAAAATTTATTATAACGCATCGTAACCGGTTCAAATTATTAAAATAAGTTGATACTAAGTACCATACTTGAACGACTAACCAAATCTATTAAAACATTTATTATAATATATCGGAACCAGTTCAAATGACTAAAATAATTTGATACTAAGAGGAACTACCCAAAAGTTGATTGGACGACTAACCAAAACTAACCAAATCTATTAAAATTGATTATAACGTTTCGGAACCGGTTCAAATGACTAAGTAAAATAAGTAGATACTAAGTACCACACTTGGACGACTAATCAAAACTCACCAAATCTATTAAAATTGATTATAACGTATCGTAACCGGTTCAAATGACTAAAATAAGTTGATACTAAGTGAAACTACCCGAAAGTTGTTTGAAAGACTAACCAAAATTAACCAAATCTATTAAAATTTATTATAACGTATCGTAACCATACTGTGAGTCGTGACTTTTCTATTTGTAAATATGAATACCTATCTTTTTATGTACTATATTAATAGATAATTTTGCAGTTAGTGAAATATCTGGCAGCGTTAATATAGCGGAGTATTTTGATTTGATAGGATTCAACAGGACATTATTATTTGGAATGGTTATAAAATTAAAGCTAAAGCCCATATGCTGAAAACTCATCAAAACGGACATCTGTGAATTTGAAAAACACTGATGGTTTGGAAAAATTCTTAAATAAACGGTACTAATTTCTCGCTTATTGGAATTAAAAAAAAATGGAACATAGCTCCATCACATAACTGGGAAAAATTGGAAGGTCAATATTTTCACTAGTAAAATGGCTTTATCTTATTTTCGCTAGGAAAACGAACAAGTGCATATTATTTGCTTTACTAATTGGTAAATAAGTACAGACTTTGAAGAAAATCGTTGGCGCTGTTTCCGAGAAAATCGATTTTGTTAATTTTTCTCAAGAGTAAAGGGACTGCACCGATTTTTCACAGAAAAACGGGGTAGTACGTATTATTTGCCTACTAAATTGTAAACATATAGAAAATCTAATGAAAATCGTTAAGGTCGTTTTGGTGAAAACCAATTTTTTTATATTCTTCTTTATATAAACTATCCTTAATTGTAAGGTTAAAGAAAATATTTATAAAACGTCTGGAGATATTGTCCCGAAACTCCTAAATAACCATTTTGGTAGAAATCGGTCTAACGGTTTTGGAGAAAAGTCGTGTGACGGACAGAGACACACACACAGGGACACAATTTTGTTTTTTCAGAACTTAATGTTTTTTGGACTCTAAGATCCCCATAATTAATCGAGATTGGCAAAAAAAGTCGCGAGTAGCACCTTACACGTGATAGAAGTGAATACTTCTTTATCGATGAGAGAGAAAGAATGTGAGATAATCATATATTAATCAATTTTAATAGATTTGGTGAGTTTTGGTTAGTCGTCTAATCAACTTTCGGTTAGTTTTACTTAGTTTCAACTTATTTTACTTATTTGAGCCGGTTCCGATACGTTATAACCAATTTTAATAGATTTGGCTAGTTTTGGTTAGTCGTTAGTTAGTCGGTTATTTTAGTCATTTAAACCGGTTCCGATACATTATGAGTTATTTTAATAGATTTGGTTACTTTTGGTTTGTCGTTGAAGCAACTTTCAGTTAGTTTCACTTAGGCTCAACTTATTTTAGTCATTTGAACTGGTTATAACAGATATATCATTAACATGCAAAACAATCTATTAATATAGTACATAAAAACATAGGCATTCATTTTTACAAATAAAAAAATCACGAGTATCACAGTACACGTAACAGAAGTGAAAACTTCTTTATCGAGTCTCAAATAATTTCATTTCTTTGAGCCGGTTCCGATACATTATAATAAATTTTAAAAGATTTGGTTAATTTTGGTTAGTCATCTAATCAACTTTCGGTTACTTTCACTTAGTCTCAACTTATTTTAGTCATTTGAACCGGTTCCAATACGTTATAATCAATTTTAATAAATTTGGTTAGTTCCGGTTAGTCGTCCAATCAACTTTCGGTTAGTTTCACTTAGTCTCAACTTATTTTACTTATTTGAACCAGTTACGATATGTTATAATCAATTTTAATAGATTTGGTTAGTTCGGGTTAGTCTCAACTTATTTTACTTATTTGAGCCGGTCCGATATGTTATAATGAATTTTAATAGATTTGGTTAGTTTGTGTTAGTCGTCTAATCAACTTTTGGTTAGTTTCACTTGGTATCAACCTATTTTACTTATTTGAGCCAGTTCCGATACGTTATAATCAATTTTAATAGACTTCGTTAGTTTGGGTTAGTCGTCCAATCAACTTTCGGTTAGTTTCACTTATTCTCAACTAAAGTTCAGCACTGTATAAAAAATGGTTCAGCTATCCCGCCTTCCGTACTATTTTCTTAATAAGATGGATTAATATTAAATCAGTCAAAATGCAGTAAGCACGCTCATGGAATTATGGCTTTGACGTGGACTGAAGGTCACCCAGCGCTTTCAGTCAATATACACGGTGATAGTTGAGAGTTTGAATTCTGGTTATTTATTATTCTTGTGGTAAAGACATCTGTTCGTCAGGGACTCGTGGAACGGTGGACGGTTAAACGCTTCCTGGCAAGCTGTATTTATTCGCTAATCAAGAATAGTAAGTGTTATTAGCGTTTTAAGATCCTTTACACAAATAGTGCACTATGTAAAAATCGACCTCTCCTCGTATTACAATATGTCTTCGTGATGCAATCAATTTCGGTCAGCTCTCGTGGTGTAGAGGTTTAGACAGCTGGGTCTCACCTGGATGGCCCGGATTCAAACGACGTTGCTTTTTTTATTTTCTTTTTAAGATGTTCACAATTTGAACTTACGGGGTAATATTTTGAACTCTTGCACTTACAGAACTGCTAAATTTGAGTGTTGCTTCTGTTACCTAGACCACCGATATGTTGAATGATCGCCAGTTTCATGGCATGCTGAGGGACATTTCGGGCTGTAGATTTAGGAGGGAATATAAGGGGATTTTATTGGCTGAGCAAGCATTGGATTGAATTAACCGCTTCACTCATTTTACTATGATTTCTGTTTGTCTGCCCTTGAAAGTGCTCTTGGAGGAATATCAGTTAATGAATTATTTATATTATTATAATTATTTATTTATTTATTTATTCACGGGCTAGCCCATTTTTACAAATTACAATTTACAATTTAGTACAAGATGCTTTACAACATAAAATAAAATAAGTTAAATTAGATACCAAATTAGATCAAATACCACTTAAAAGATAATTTACAGAACACAAAGGCAATAATATTACTAACTATATGAGAAAATTATGATATATTAACATTATAGAGATGCACATCATTCAAACATTGTTCAGGTGGCCCCCTTTAAATCAGTTAGAAACCGGTTGTATGAAATGCCAAAGAGATCTATATTAACGTTATTTGCTGTTCGTGTTATACGTGAGATAGGAGAGTTGTATCCATAATTAGTCCTGTGGAAGCACTGGGCAAATGTGTAAGCATTACGTGTGTCACGAGGAGCAACACGAAATTTTATCAGACTAAACAAGAGTGGGTCGTAGGACCTGTAATTTATAAGGTTATATAAGAACTTTATGTCATGTTGTCGTCGACGTGCGGATAAGGTGCTGATATTGAGAGTTTTCTCCATGTCTGCGTAGATAATCTGATCAACTGGTATATTTTGTTTGAACGCTACATACCGAATACATTTATGGTGGATCTGTTCAATTCTGTTTATATGTACCATGTAATGAGGGTTCCATACAGAAGAACAATACTCCGAGTGTGACCTAACCAACGACCAATAAAATATTTTTAAGGAGTTGGAATTAGTGAATTCAGAGGTAGCACGTTTGACGAAACCCAACATCCATAGGGCACTGTCACAAATATTATTAATATGGGGAGTGAAGGACAGACTGGTGTCCAAAGTAACACCCAAGTCACGAACTGTATCAACAACAGGAAGTACCTCATTTTGAAGTTCATAGTTGAAAATAATAGGGTCCCTGGAGAATCTCATGACCTGACATTTCTGAACATTCAGGTCCATACAATTAGAAACACACCATTCACCAAGCAGGTCAATCAATCTCTGCAGTCGAGATGCGTCAGTTACTGAGGTTATTCTGGCAAATATTTTTAGGTCATCAGCGAACAAAAGACTGGACCCAGGTGGAAAGTGTCTGCATGGTAATGTCGTTTATAAAGATAATAAATAGTAGAGGTCCTAAGTGAGACCCCTGTGGCACCCCTGATGTAATGTCCATCACCTTAGGTAGAAAGTTTGACACGCGAACACAGAAAGACCTGCCATGGAGATAAGAGGAAAGCCAGGCCAGAAGGCACCCACCCACTCCAATAGCCTGCAACTTAACCACCAGGACATGCTGATAGACTCTGTCGAAAGCTTTGGAGAAGTCGGTGTATCGACCTGACTCCCACTCTCCAGGGCACTCGACAGGAACTCCACAAACGAGACCAGATTCAAAAAGATTTGGTATACAACTAAGAATTGATATGGGTCTGTAGTTCTGAATGTTTGATTTGTTACCAGATTTATGAATTGGAATAACATAGCTCAACTTCCAATGATCAGGAAAGATTCCGGTTTCAAGGGATTTGTTAAAAATGACATACAATGGTCTGGCCAGTACAAAACTACACTCTTTGAGAAGCCTCGGGGGGATTCCATCTGGGCCTGGGCCTTTATTAATATCGAGTGTGGAGAGTTTATTGTATATGCTTGAAATGGGAATGTGAAAGTTAATAAGGATTAAGTTATTAAGGTGGTCCTGTTCCAAAGCAAAATTAGGATTAGATTTGGTTGAGAATACACTGGAAAAGTAAGAGGCACAAAGATTTACCACATCAGGATCTGAGCTTGAGTTTTCCTCATTCAAGAACATCTCCTTAGGTAGCCCGGGATCATTTTTCTTTGCATCGATGAAATTCCAGAACCCACTGACATCATCAAGCAAAGAGAGCTCCGTGTCAAAAACAAATTCAGAATAGCAGGATCTAGGAGTGTTTTACATCGCGCTCTTAACTGAGAAAAGTAATTGTAGTCATTTTGAGAATTAGAGCCTTTGAATATTCTATGAGCGGCTTTTTTGAGTGTTGGGAGTTGACGAAGTTGAGGGGAAAACCAACGGGGGAATTTAAATGTAGGTGATTTTTTTACAGATACCCACAAATCAATTGCAGTGTATACTATTTCATAAAAATCGTTGAACATATTGTCCAGTGTTAGACCATTTAAAAGGTCATCCCACAGGACACAATTAAGATAATTAATAATGGATTGGAAGTCTGCATTCTTAAAATCATAATATCAATCGGTCTCGTGAAGACCAGGGGAGACTGGAACGCTTTTTCGTGGGATACGTATTTCCAGGGATGGAAGATAGAGATCCTCTGGTAACAAGATCTCTTTAGACCTAGATACAGATGTGCTCTCCATGTTTGAGAGTACCAGATCCAGAATGGAGTTCCTTGCATTGGGAATGGTATTAACTTGGAAAAAATTATAATATGAACACAGGTTGGATACTTGAAGTATGGTGTCTCTCTCACTTAACGGACTGTGTATAGCGGGTGTGCAGAATGAACCAAGGCCTTCGGTGAACCACTCCACATGAGGTAAGTTGAAGTCCCCCACAACACACAGATCTGCATTAGGATAGAGTTCGGAAATTGAATCTAGGTAAGAGCAGTAGGTGGTATAGACGTCAACACGAGAGATTGGAGGAAAATACACTGTACTTAAAATTGGCTCACGCTTACTAATCTTCAGGATAACAGAAACTGCTTTACAGCCCACATCTATGTCAACTCATTTACTGTTGATTTCATTGTTCACCGCAATAAGTACACCACCCCCTCTGGTAAGGCCGGTAATGACGGAGCATCTATCTCTACGGTACACTTTATGGTTACTAAAACCGAGTTCAGCATTGTGAAAGTCCTTGTTCAGCCACGTTTCTGTGAGGACAATTACATCAGAGGTAGAAACAGGTACAGCACGCTGCAGCACACTTAGTTTGGTTCTTAAACCTCTCACATTTTGATAATAAATAGTTAAGTAGGTATCACGAATCGCACAATGAGGGGCACAATGTTGGCTGGAAGAAGTTAGTTTTTTGCTTTATTAGTAGAGATATGGGGAACTCCGCGCACATAGGAAATAAGTCCGGTTCCCCATTGGCTGTTCGGTCTCTTAGTTGGGCTCTAAGCGAGCTCAGATACTCCCTTTGATCACTGGTGAGATCGGCTTCAATGTAAATCCCAAGTGATCTGTCAAGCTTCTGCTTACATTTTAGGACACACCTAACCTCATCCTGACCAGCTAAAACCACCTTTAGTGCCCGATGGCCGTTTTATTAGGCTTTCCAACTCGAGACACCTGTTCAACATGGAAAGAACCCGCACCAATCTCCTCGATAAGACTGGAGACCCGCTGCAAGTCCTCACCAACCTATCTAAGTTAAAAATCATTAGGTTACAAGCCCGTTGCTGTCTCTTATTTATTTTATTGATCAGTGAGGCCTCTTGTGGTCTATTAGATGTAGATGTATCTGCCTGTGGTCCCGCATGAGATTTCTTTAAAGAGTCCAATGAATTTATCACACCATTTAATTGAGTCTGTATGTCACTCAAATGCTTCCGCATTTTTGGAACAGCTGCCAGGCCATCAAGACAATCCTGATAAAAAAAACCTCAATTGACGGCCATTTCGTAGATACATTACGCGAACTTCCGATGCGGTAAGGCCAGAGCAGGCACGCTGCAGCTTACGGTTGCAGGAATCACACGGAATTGCATCCTTCAGATCACCCAGGACGCTTTCACATACATTTCAGAAAAATTTTAAATGAATTATGGGTGGCACATCCAAAGCTATCCGGGACATGCAATAGAATTAATAATAATGAGTGAAATATAAGAAATAATTGCAAAAATTTAGCAGGCAAAATTTTGTAAACATGCAAACTATGTTATATTTATATGTTACTATATAGAAAACTATTTGTTATATGTTATTATATAGAAAACTATTATATATATTTCTAGGGTGACATGATAAGTGTACTGTTCAGGTGAAGTGGAAGAACCTAGTTGAACTTTACATTTTGTGCTGTAATATTACTTACTCACAATAAATATTTTTCTATCCTATTCTATTCTATTATGTTTCTAAACAGTTATTTTCTTGATTTTGGGTATGTCTTGGGTTAGTTTGGGTTAGCACCTGGTTAGTTTCCTTTTCTTAAGCCTCTGTAGCGAGCGAAGCGAGCGGAGGGCCATGCGGATCGACCAATAGGAGAGGCCGATTTTTAAATAGAGCTCTATTTGTGTAAAGGATCTTATAAGGCGTATTATTAAGGCTTTGCATGGCCCTCCGGTCGCTACGGGGGCGCAATCGACAAGAATTAATCAAAACTAACCAGGCGCCACCTAAAATCACCGGATCTTCAGCTGTTTCCGTCGACGGTCGGGTCGCCGGGTAAATATTACTGCTTTGCATGGCCCTCCTCGCCTCCCTGGCTACGGGGGCTCAAGAAAAGGAAATTAACCAAATGCTAACCCAAAACCCAAGTCATACCCAAGACATACCCAAAATCAAGAAAAAAACTCTCCTGAAACATAACCTTAAAAAATATATAAAAATGCAACGGGATTTGAACCTGGGCCGCCGAATTGAGACCCAATCATCTAGACCTGTCGACCACGAGGGCTCTTGCGACAAAATGATTGCATCGCGAAGACATGGCGCGAGTCGCGAAGACACGTGGCGTGGGCGAACCCGTCACCCGATAGGCCAGAATCCTGTGGCTTTTAGTGGCGTCTAAGCTAACCCAAGGCTCCGAAATGAAGAAAAAAGTAAATTAATAAAAAAAACATAACGTTAAAGAAAGGTAAACAAAACATCTGTCGCGACCGACGGGCGACAGGAATCAAACCCGCAGCGCAGAAATAGCTAGGCATAAGCGGCGGGGAAACTAGGCAGTGTTACCAGTTCTACTGTTTCTACAGTAGATCTACTGCTAGCCCTTGGCTACTGTTCTACTTCCTTAAAGGTAAATTCAATTTTACTGTTATTTAAAGAAAATCAGAATACTTAAAACTACAAAAAAATATAAAAAGTTAAGCAGAAATCTTAAATTTCTAGCATAACATCAAAACAGGTGAAAACATATCATTACGTATTAATTATTTTTGTGCAGTGGGATTACGTTGTTGTTTTTGTGCAGTTCTAGAAGATTACACCACCACCACAAGTTCTGTATATACATATAAGGGATTCATCGGCTCGTTCTTTGAATCATTTAAACGTCATTAGAATTTTACGAGTTGTGTGTCAGCTTGTTTAATGGTACTATTAAATTATTATTTGACGCATTGATGCAATCAGGGAATCAGGTGATTTCGCAGCTGGATATTGTTTTGAGGTGGTGATTTTCATTTTTTTTTTAATTTAACGTATTATTGTGCTGTTTGCATATAAACTAAACCGGTGGTTTTAATTGCTGCTCTACTTGAGGTTTACCATGAAGAGGTATGTTTTTTTAAAGCTTTATTATTATTTATAGTTTATATTATGTTGTTCTATTTAGTTCAGATAGTTTGGGTTATGTTTGGATTATGATTCAGTCAAAGAAGGCCGATCTGTTCCAAAAAAGTCAGTAAATTTGTAATCTACTGTTTCTACATCAATCTTCCGCCTAAAGCCTAGTTCTCAGAGCTTCGACTGTCGCCAGCTACACTCTCTCTGGCCAATAGGAGACAAGGAGCGTCAGAACCCCTAACCCTAACCCCCTCCACAGTGTCGCCAGTTTGTTGCCGCTGGAGTTGGTTTTTAATCAACTTCACTTAATTTTCATTGGGGATATTGTGTAAAATGACAGATGGTTGACATCATCGTGACGTGACAGCTGTCGCTCGACATCGAAAAGGCATGGAGGGGGGATTGTCGCGGGCGACAGTCGAAGCTCTGAGAACTAGGCTTAACTGTAAAACTGACCTCTCATCCTGCCACCAGTGACTGGCAGATATACAAGAGTCTAGGGAGCAGACAGACGGAGCTGTATTTCACTTTTTGCATGGCCCTCCGCTCGCTACGGGGGCTTAGGAAAAGGAAACTAACCAGGTGCTAATCAAACCTAACACAATACATACCCAAAATCAAGAAAAAAACTGTTTGTTAACCAAAACTAACCCAAGACATAGCTCCGGCTCTCTGTTGCCTAGACTCTTTTGGCAGATATGCATGCGGCGAGCAAATCTAACAGATTTACTCGTGGCGAGCCGAGTCGTTAACGCCTAAGAACGATAAACGAGACGGGATGGTTAGATCTGCCGGATTTTTTTCACTAACAGCTGCTCTGTCGTTACTTAGCCACGTGCAAAATTTGGCAGGATAGCTTAACATACATATGGCAAAGACGTACAGGCAAGACTATTTTTCTTGTTTAGAGTTTATACAAATGTGTTTAAGCTCAAAATTTTAAATGGATAATAAAATTAAACTGTTTCTTATGAAATTACCAAGATTTTTTTATTAATAAAGAATGGAATTCAACCAAACCTTGATACGCCATAAGTAAATAGAAGTATAACAATTCGGGGATTATTAAATCTTGTATGAAAGTATCCTTAAGAGCATCAGTAATCAGGGCCGGATTTACCACTAGGCACACTAGGCAATTGCCTAGGGGCGCCAAATCCCAAAGGAGCGCCTGCGTTAGCCAGCTTTTTGGCTTTTTAATTAATTGATACCTGAAAAAAGGGAAAAAGAAAAAAAGATAACTTTACCTGAATTAATTTTTTTTTTCAATAATTATTATTGAATATTAAATAATGTTTTCTTATTTTATTGTGTATAATCTGATCGCAACCAAACTCAAGGCGTCAAAATAGCGCATTAAATGTTCGCATATTCGCGTTCGCGTACAGATTTGCCTAACGCCTCAGCTTAATATGGCAATCCTTATTAGTTAACAAATTTTGTGAAGCGATATCAACTATATCCAAAATAGCTCTGAAAAACCGGTAACAAAAGCTGAGGCCACGGGGCTACTTAAGGATTTTAATTCATTAGAAATGGGAATTTTAACTGCATCTTGGTCCGACATGTTGGAAAAATGTTATCAAGCCAGCCAGTTACTCCAAACTGTCGATACAGATTTATCTCCGCTATAAAAATCTACAAGTCATTAACATTAACTATAATTTTTATGAAAAGCGGGAAAAGAAGAAAATTACAAAAAAAAAACAAAAAGGAAAAATCAAGAACAACACAATTTGATGAAGGCGGTGGCGTAGATGTCACGTTTGATGGAAAACGTGATCTTAGGATTAACATTCATAATAATATTCTGGACTCCTTGAAAATTTTATGTTTTAAAGTAATATAAAAACGATGAATGATGTGGAGATTCGCGCTAATCCAAATTTTTGCAAAATTTATATTCCCATGATTTAGATGAATCATTAATTGAGGAGATCCTCCAATTTAAACATTTTATTAAAGAATTTGACGATATCAGCAATATCAAGCACTATCCTAGATTTTTTATTTTTTTATTTTTATTTATTTATTTCAAAATCTTATTACAAAAAAGATAAATACTTAAATATATACAGATTGTTTAACATTTAAAAGTTTATAAAGGCACCTAAGTGTTGCAACACTTGTATATGCCATAAAAGTCAGTTAACTTATGTAACAAAATATTTCTAAGAACTAAACTAGCTCAAATTAATTCATGAATTTTATTATTATCTTTATTCATTAGTTTAAAATTATAACTAATCAAATACAAATTGAAAAACATTGTAATTTTCAATAATAATTTTTTTACAGTCCTTATTAAATTTATTTCTATTTCCTATGTTTCTTATTACATGGGATATTATATTATAAACTTTAGGTCCTATGTAGCTGATAAACCTCAAATTAATGTTGTTATAGTTAACAGGTATTTGTTTATTTCCATCTGCCTTATTACGAGTGTTATAAATATGGTCTATACCATTCCATAAATTTTTATTTTTATAAATATATGAACAAACAGTGGATATATATAAAGTTCTAATGTTACATATTTTTTCAGAGAATAGTAAGTGTGATGGATATAATCGGTGTTTTTTGTATATAATTTTAAGTATAGACTTCTGAACTATGTTCAACTTGTATAGACAATTATGATACAGTCCACCCCATATCAAGATACCATATCGTAATAGCTGTTCAACGAGAGACTTATAAATATTCTCGATAATTGCCCTGCTTAAAAACTCCCTCAACAGATAAAATTTATGAATAAGTCTTCGTAATTTGTTAGAAAAGTAATCAATGTGTGGCACCCACTTAAGATGTTTATCCAAAATAATCCCAAGATACTTGATATATGGAACTTCACTTACTTCATGACCATCAATTAAAATATTTGTGTAGGCCGGTCTATTTGCGGCAGTTAATGAGAAAGCTACATAATTAGTTTTTGTTAAATTTAAGGTTAATTTATAGGTTTGTAGCCAGTTTTGTATAATTGCTAGTCCTCTCACTGCCTTATTTTTTACTTCATCCCAATCACTACCACTAAAGATAAGAACAGTGTCGTCTACATAAGAAATAGCTTTACCACCTGTAGTCAATTTAGATATAAAAACTTGGTAACTATGCTTCCAAATATCGAGATAGTGTCAAAAATTTTGTTTAACACTTCCGATTAAAAATAGATCAGGAGTAAGATCATTATCGACACTAAATCGAACAAAAACGTACTTACGGAACTCGTTTGGCCAAGAAATTCTAACCAACTTGATGGTTCTTTCTATTAACAGTGACATTACTAATAAAGTTGATTTCCAAGAAATAATATGGGAGTTTGCCAAATAAAAAGAGTCGAAAAAGATTATAACATATTTCTTGTTCAAGTTTATGTTTTTTTTTAAATGAACTGTTACCCATTTGATTTTTTGTTTGTTCTTTTATATGTAATATTATCATTAGCGTATTTATATTCCAGTACTCAGTACTCCTATTTTTATGTTACGTTGGCAAGCAATGTTTTTAATAAATATTATGTGCAATTTTTTTTGCTTTATGATAATACCTTAACTTTATTTCCTTCTTTATGTCGATACGAAAATTGTCGTAGTTACACAATACACTATATTTCAATTAACAAAAACTATAAACAAATTGAAGTTTAACTTTCACGAAGTAAGGCCGCAATCGCGAAAATAAAAAAAGGCGTTAATTATTTTACCTAATAGAAGTGGACATCAAAAGTACCAAACGCGGTTCAATTAAAAATAATAATCACTTACCATTGGAATATCTTGCAATAAACGGCATGGTGTATAACTTCACAAGATTCGAGAACCAATTTAAAATCGGAGTTGACTTCTACTGTTGATTTCGCACAAAATGAACTAGAAAAGAGATTAACTGCGGTCAAACAAATTCTTACGCAGGTTCCCCAAACTTTGTTCTAAAAAGAACTTGATTGGTCAGGGGCGGTTCTATTGTCCCGTCCAGCGTATTAAATTGAAAGAAAGAAAACATGACCTTATAAGGATCGAACATTGTTTGGACTTTGGAACACATGTGTACTCTCGTGTCAAAGCTCGTCATGGAAAAATTCCGAATTCTTCTGGGAGATAGAAAAATAAAGCCAATTAGAACTCGAACCGTGTTTTCGTCGAAAATCGGGGGAAATTGCGTAACATAGCAAGTGAAACCGATGCAGGCGTACAAATTCCAGACTTTCTGGGGAAAGATTGCGTCAAAAAGCTTCTATAAAAGCGTGAAATTACTGGAGAAAAATCAGTCTTAATTTAAATAACAGTTGCACTAGGTCGTAATGACCCAATCCAAAATTTTATAAGAAATATCAGTTGCAGTGGGCCGTGATGCCGAAAATTAGTTAGAAGAGTTTTAAAAATTAACTTCTTAAATTTCTAGTCGGTACTATGATCACACCGAAATTAGTGCATTTCAATTTAAAGGCTCGTGGAAATAACTAAGTAAATAAGTTAATTCATGTCGTCGGATCGATTTGAACAGTAAAGTAAAGTCGAGGGAGAATATAGTCATAAAAGAGAAAGAGCGACTACAATTGCAGCTTCCGGGTTAACATTAAGCGATAGACAGTAAGTTTAGTTTTTAGTCATAATGTGTAGAGTGCTGATAGATTTGAAAACATTTATCATTGTCTATCTGCGAGAATTTCATGAGTATTTCAGTAAAACATTTCAGTGCTCAAGTTAGACAGTAGGTTTAGTTTTAAATCATAATGTGTAGATTGCTTGTATATTTGAAAACATTTATCGTTGTCTGTCTGCAAGAAATTGATGAGTATTTCAGTAAAATAATTCAGTACTCAAGTTAGATAGTAAGTTTAATTTAAATAATGAGGCGTAGAGTGCCTGTATATTAGGAAACATTTATTGCTGTATGTATTCGATAATTAAATGAGTATCCAATAATTAAACAATTAGTGACTAAATAATAATACCAGTGTCATTTTCTTTTAATGTGCAAGGACTGATTGTGTGGCGCTACAGATACGAGGTCATATTAAAAAAATAAGCGATTAAATTTAGCCACTATTAAAATGTTCCATTTCAATCATTTTATTAATTTAAAAACATCACTTATGTGGCTTACATTCATTTAATTATATTTAATATACCTGAGAATAGAATTAAGCACTGGTAAGAAGCATAAAGTGGTTTTCAGCTAGGTAGCGAAATATGGGTGGTTGGCCAAGTGTATAGGTGAATTATTTTACGACGAAAATAGGGTGTCAACACATTGGTACTGCGAAACCGGTTATAGGTAATGAACAGGAGGTGAAGAAAAGTCGAATTCACAGTAAGTAAAAGGAATAGGGTAAATCGGCGTTCATTACAGTATGATAATATTAGGGTTAGGTTTTATACAATATAGTATAAACCAAGTACCACAGGGTTCTATTCTAGGACCAGTGCTGTTCAACTTGTTTGTGAATGACCTTACGTAAGATGTATCTGAAAAGGTCATAATCTACATGTATTATTGGTGACTGGATCTATGAAAATTTAAAAACTAAAACAGAGAAAGTAATCAGCGAATTGACACACTGGTATAATGCAAATAAATTAAAACTCAACCTTGATAAAACAAATTATATTTTATTCAAGAAACGGAACATCGCACACATACATCAAATATACACCTTAACACTAAAAACACTCTGTGTAACTCTGAATGTAAAATCCTTAATATACCTATGATTCGACACTGGCTTTTCCATAGTGTAGCGATTGCTGTATGACATAACATCTTTATGATATTCTAACGTGATAGGCAATCTAAGGAACTTAAACAATGTATAAATAAGAATTGCTTTCCAGTGTACCTACAGTACGTGAACATACCCACTTTTTTAAAAATATTGTTTAAAACATAAATAGCCAAGTGACACACTGTGTAATAAAACCCTCAGTTTCACAATTTCTCTAAAATATTAGGAAAAATGTAATTATTTCTCCCAGACCTGCTTACATTTAAAAATAACTTTAGTTGTTCCTACTTTATTTAATAAAAAAAATCAATAAAAACACTACACTGAAAAATATCTGCAGCTTCGTCTCGGCTTTAATCTTCAATTTATGGGATTTTCTTTAGGACCAAACAAGAAATATAGTAAGTATCAAGTTTCTCAATGTTCAAAACACCAAAACACAACTAGCAATGATTTTAAAACATCGGAAAATATCAGTAAAAAGCTAAAAACACAACGAAAAGGTAGAAGATCCAACGAAAGCAACGGCAAAAATGAAGGCCGTTCGCGTGCAGCAACGTCACAAATACGACGATGAGGATGAGGGTCAGAGAACCGCGGGCCAGCGGGCGATAGAAGGTGAACTTGGGCTCTTATGGGAAGGCACAATCCTTTCTTCTAGTTTATTATTCTTGGATAATGCTGATAGTACAAGGACCCGGGACTGCCGCTTGACGTCATCACATGCAGGTAGATGGTCGAGCTTGCAGCCCATGCCGAGCTCATACTTTACAACGAGTTTCGCGTCGTTTTAGCATTAGGAAGGGGTATTTTAAAACAATTGAATGACTCTTGGTTAAGCGTATATTGAAATATGTAATTTCTTTTAAAATGACGCAGTTAAGTAGACATTTTAGATGCAAAATCCCCGAAAAAAATATATTGAAAACTTGTTTTTTATGTAAATTTTACCTTATTGATGTGTAAACATCTTACGCGGCCATATGAGGGTAAATCTCGGCAAATAGGATGGAAATGTAGGGACGGAAATGTATGGATGGAATGTGTAAACCGATGTGACATTATAACCCGTTCGCATTGAGGAGCAAGCTGATCCAGGACGGCCGCGACTGCAATGACTCAAATGGCGCTCCTAAAATGCTAGCCGCTAGGGCGGTATTAGATTTTCATTATATTATATTCGCAGTATATTTGTATCTATAGCACAGCTTATTTTTAATAGACAGTTGAATTTAAAATTAACTTTCGTTTCAAAATCCACGAAAATTTGTCCGAAGCAACGGCTATCGTCCTAAAAAGTACGGAGATTTCGGTTTATTTACAATTTTCCCATTTAAAATCCTTTTAAACGGGTTTTAGACGATAAACAAGCATATTTTAAATTAAACGAAATGTCAAAAGTATTATTCAGATGCCCAGACGTTTAAAATATTATTGAGTCATGGCCCTCTTCCAAAATTTGCAAAATGTGGTTATTGATTCCCAAATCAAAGGATGCCGGCCCAATATGTCTAGCTGGTAATGAATAAGCTGTGCCCATAGGTTGATGTTATTCCTGGTGGCATTAGATTTTCGTGTCGAATTTGTGCAGTGAATTAATCCACTCCGATTGAAGCTGCCAGTAAGCATTATTAAAGAATAATATAAATGCGAATGTATTTATTTGTTTCTTTCTTACGTTTTCATGCATAAACTACTGAACCGATCATAATGAAATTTTGTACAGATATTTTCAAGAGTATATTACAGGACATAGGACACTTTTAGCTTTTACCCGCGGCTTCGCTCGCGTTGATTATTACGTTTAGTTTTAATCCTATTTTCCACGCGTAAACTACTTAACCGATCATCATGAAATTTTGTACAGATATTTTCAAGAGTATAGTAAAGGACATATTACACTTTTAGGTTTTACTCGCGGATTCGCTCGCGTTGATTTTTACGGTTAGTTTTAATCGTATTTTTTTTTCTTGAGGTAAGTTTTGTTCTTTATTTTGGGCATGCCTAGGGGTTAGTTTTTGTTAGTTTTTGTTCGTAGCGCCCTTGTAGCGAGCGAAGCGAGCGGAGGGCTACGTGTGGAGTGTAATATTAGATATTCTAATGCAAACGTTACAAATGTAAACATTAAACAACGCACGTCAGGCGGTATCTGTGACGGGAATGTGTTTTGCAGGCTGTCTGTAACCCTTAGTGTAAAGCGTGTTCTTTCTAATGCCAAAATATAGGCAACCGATTCCAAATAAGTTTTGCCTATATTCAGGCGTCACGGGGCCTAAGGTGGCATTAGATTTTCATGTCGATGATGTCGATATAGGATATGTTTACACATCAGTGTCTCGAGTACTAGCAGACTCGCTCAATTTTTTTTTATTAATTTACTTTTTTGATGTGTAAACATCTTACGCGGTGAGGGTAAAACTCGGCAAATGGGACGGAAATGTGCAAGCGGATGGGAATCGAAATGTGTAAACGGCTCTGATATCATAACTAAGTGCAGTGATTTTCCGAGGGCTGTTCAAATATTTGTGCATGTCGATATAGGATATGTTTACACATCAGTGTCTCGAGTACTAGCAGACTCGCTTTTTTTTCTTAATTTTGGGTTAGCCTTGGTTTAGTTTTGGCTAGTGCATGCGGATTGCCCCCCGTAGCGAGCAAAGCGAGCGGAGGGCCATTCAAGCCATAATAATACCTATTATTCTTGTTTCGCCACTGCGCATGCACGGTATCGCATCGAAAATTTAGCCGTATGTCTAGCCGCTTGAATTGCACACCGCAGCACACCAGTGCCAGGCCACTGGCCACTAATCCCAATTTCCCAAATCGTAATTCCAAAATTCCAATCGGCACCCTCGCCACGGAACTATTTCCAGATCCAAATAGAATAGAAAGGAAGATAGAAGATAGAAAATAAATAGAAATAAATAAAAAGCATATTATTATATTTACACTAATAAATCAACTTGAGATATATAAAGGTAAGATATATCCAATATTAAGGCTGGTTTATGAAATATCACAAGTCTATAATGTAATATACTTCTCTGAAACATAAACAAAATTATGAAATTGCTTATAGGGTTTGGAAAAGTTTTTATGTAGGCATAGTGTTGCAAATATAATCTTAAATAGCTTGTAAAACATATAACTATTATTGACATAAAACGTATTTAAAAACGTAAACAAACCAAACAAAAATAAAACCTATGAAGGTATCTTTTAGTTTTAAGAAGCTTTCCAAGAAAACTAATATTGTTTTAAATAGTTTCAAACGTGATGTTAAAAAAGTTGAATTAAGTGAAGGCCTGGAAGGACAGTCAATTAAAGTCAGAGATGGGGTTGAGGAAATAAAACAGCCTCTAATTATACCACTTAAAGATGACCAAAATAATTTGCTCAACCGAGAGCAGCTAAGAAACAATACACAAGCAGGTTAAACCAAAAAAGGATGAATGTGATGATATTCATCCAGATCCAGATTCTGAATTAACTGTTGATGAATTAGCGGCAAGGCAATTATTGCGAGAGGCTAAAGATTACTTAGCTAATGGTTACTCTGCAAACAACAGTAAAATATCAGTTCTTCCCATAAATGAACAGTTACCGTCCCTTGGAGAAGAGAAAGAACCAACTTTAGAAAATTATGAGTCTGTTCCTATAAGTGATTATAGTCTTGCTCTTCTTAGGGGTATAGGATGGGAAGCCGGTATAGCAATTGGGAAAAATATCTCAAGTTCTACTCATATTAGTGTTCCAGAGTTGAGGCCCAAAGGCCTTGGTCTTGGTGCATCAAGATCATCCAAGAAAGCAGTTGATAAAGATGGCAATGAATTGAATTTAGTGAAAGGTGCCTATGCAAAAGTGATTGCTGGACCTCAAAAAGGCAATTATTGTGAGGTTTTGATGAAGAAGCAAGACGCGTGATAATTAAAGTTTATTCCAGAGCGGAAATAGTAAATATAAATGAATTTATGTTGGCGCCTGTTACAAAAGAAGAATTTTCAAATGGCTCAAAAATCTTAAGTTAGTTTGAGTTTGGATGTATAATGTAAGGTTTGATGTAGGAATGTGAGCTGGCAAATATTGTTTTTTTTTCCAGTGTTGTGACGTAGGAAAGATATGATGTATTAAATACCTCAAATATTTGAATTTGGGTTTTATCACTTTTCCTAGGTATTAAATTTAATTATTCATATAACCAAATTCACTGCAGTAGCAAAAATATGGGAATTATCAATCCCAACTATATATTAGTGATAAACTTAGAGTATATAGTTGAAAAAGAGGTAGTTGTTTTGCTATTCCACTGGCCCCATCATTAAAACGGGTCTGCGGGCGAATTCCTAGTGGCCAAGCACGTGGCCGCTTCTTTAGTTTCATTCATTTGTTCATGTTTGGTTTTATTTGGAGGGTTAGGGGGGTAGACATTGTTGGGGCCAGGGCGGCAGCATAATTATGAATGAAACGCGGAGTCTATCTTTATTATATAGTCCAAGGTGATAAAACATATGAAAAAGTATTATAATTACAATATGGCAACTTCGTGTTGTACGTCTCCATTATAAGTTGGTATATTTTAGTTTCTGACACCTTCTATTTAGCGAATGTTGTTTTTTTTTGTAAATGGTTGCATGTGTACAATCGGATTTTTCTGTGATTTTTGATGGATCTCATGTAGTGTACTGAAATGAGGTTGATTTACAACAATTATTTCTCGCCAAAATTGTACACCTGTCATCCTCCAAAGTAGGGATAAGGGGATAAGGCGATCAACTGGTAACAAATGAAAGCAACTCTTTTAATTTCAAATTTGCGACGTTGTCGGATTGTGTGTACTGTAGCATTTTGTTGTATATTTTATTTTTAGTGTAATTTTAGATATTTAATTCGCCGACTAAATTTTTTGAAATAAAAGAAAAATAGTTGTTTTATAATTGTGACAATATCTTTTGACATTGCGTTTTATTAGTCTGCCTTTGAAGGAGTACTGTGTGGTCGTGGTGTGCTGCTGAACTGAGTAGGTGGTTTCACTGTACTACTTTGTACAACGCCAAATATAATGACACTTTAGAATGTACTAAATGTAAAATAACCTGCGTGCTCAAAGCAAGGTCTAAAGAAGACGAAATATTTGGGGCAGCTTGTGATTCGTGTAGCTTTATTATCCAAAGAAATGTTACTTCTCATTGACAAAGCTGAAAACGTCCTAAAATACTTAATTCTATATAAACACAGAACTGGATATAAGTTGTTATAAGAAAAACTATATAAATACACTAATTTATTATCACTAGGTAGGTCACAAATACATCTAGTAAAATGGATAGCTAAACCAATTATGCTTTAAACACTTAAACCTATGATATAAATGTATTGAAAAATTTCAGTTCAAATATTTTAGTTAACATGAAAACATGAAAACACAAAAATTAGAGCTAAAAGACTCATAAACAATAAACAAAGGCAATTTGTAAAATTTTAATTCAGTTAAAGTTGTGGACAGAGTACTCGTCTAGTGTATAAAATGCTAAAGATAGAAAAATTTTCTTCACTCTTCGCCTGAACAACAGATAGTTGTTTATCTTTCTAATTTCTAAAGGCAAGTGGTTAAACATCTTTTTTGTGTCATAAAAAAAAATATTTTCTTGTTAAGGTTGATGACGGGATAGGCAAATCTATTACATGAGACCTTCTTGTATTTGATTGCCGCCTAGATATCATGCTGCCATATTTCTTGAATGCTATGCACACTGATTCCGGGATAATTAGGCAAGCCAGGTGAGACAACGTAAGGCCTGCATGATTGCCTAGGACCAATTGCACATAAATACCTGACCTCCCTTTTTTGAATAATAAAAACTTGCTGAAAAAGATAAGCAGAACAGGACCCCCAGAAGCAAATACCATGTCTTAAATGGCTATCTACTACAGCAAGTATACACTTTTGACAATCTGCTTATTTAGGTGGGATTTAACTGCCAATACTGCATAGTATCCTGATGACAGCTTATCACAAATTGCTGCTATATGGGCATCAAACTTAAGACGAAAGTCTAAGGATACACCCAAGAACTTAGAAGAACAAGTAGTATTAATTGTTTCCTCCCCAACCAAGACATCACCCAAACCTCCCTTAAAATGTAACAAATTTTTCTTGGAGATATTAAACTTCAATCTGTTTGACTCACGTCGATCCCTTATATGTTTTAGTTCGGTTTCCACAATGTTGCGTAGTGCTATGGGGCTTCTGTGATGCCAGAGAATAGTGATGTCATCTGCAAATGAAGTTAAATGGCCTTGAGAAATTGACAGTGAAAGGTCATTTACATATAATAGGAAAAGTAGGGGTCCCAAAAAGGTACTCCTGCTTCCAAGAAACCTACAGCAGACTGCTTATTATTAAACTGAACAACCTGCTGATACCCCGAAAGAAAGGACCTAAACCACTGAAGAATGGAGCCCCTAAAGCCATACATGTCAAGCTTCTTCAACAAAATGTCATGATCAACACCTTCATTTAGGGTAAGGTATAACTTTTCCAAAAGGTTAAAAATTGCATCATTGGTGTTTTTTGAATGCTGGAATCCAAATTGGGAAGATGAAAGCAGCTGGTGATGATCCAGGAAGTTCAATATTCTTGTCTTGAGGAGGACCTCAATGATCTTACTGAGTGTAGGGAGTAGTGATATAGGCCTATAGTTGGAAGGTGTCTCTTTTTCTCCAGACTTATAAAGAGGCATGACAATAGCCCGTTTCAGAATAGGAGGAAAGTAGCCATCTCGAAAAAAAAGGTTGATTGCCTGGGACAGAGCAGTAATTGCTGACAGAGGTAAGGAAGAGAAAATTTTAATGGATATGCCATTATGTCCGCTAGCTGTCTTATTCTTCATATGACGAAAGGTACTCAATAACTCTTCAGCAACTACAGAAGCAAAGAAATAGGATATTGGTACTCTTACCTCTTGAAGATATTTAGAGTGGTCATACTTGGGGTTAGCAGGTAACAAGCTAAGACTAACAGTTCAAAACAAACGTATATATATATATATATATATTCGAATTCGACAAACACGCTCTTATCGCGCTCTCACTTTGAACTTTTATTCTGGCCGATAATAGATCATTTTATTTTGTGTTTTTTTTTTTTATGGAAATGGCACACACACTAAAGGGAGATCCTATGGCGCTCGACGAGCGGTGTGTGTGCGAAGATGTTGACTAACACGGTTCTTGAATATTTGTAGGTTGTAATTAGTGGGAAACAGATGTCATGGAAGTGAGTTCCACAGTGATGCAGTGCGCCAGACAAAGGAGTTCTGGTAAAGCGATGTTCTAGGTGTTTCTAGTTGTACGACGAACTGGTGCGCTCCTGCCGTCTGTCGGGACTGTCTGACAGGAGTTGCCAGTGGCGGGATTATGCGGGCCAAATCCTGGGAACATCTGCCGTGAAAGTATCTGTAAAACAGAGACATCTCGGCCACATGTCTGCGATGTTCCAGACTATCCAGATTCCGGGTCAACTCCGGATCGCCGACGAGACGCACAGCCCTCTTCTGAATGGAATCCAGCAGCTTTAGGATCGGGTATGGTGTGAGATATCATTGGATTCAGTAAAACTTCTACTTTAATTTGGAGCAAAATTCGGTGATGAGAGTTAAACAGTACGTCAGTAATAACGGAAAATCTATCAACAACTCTGAAAATTACTGTGCAGGAATTCCTAATCCATTGTGCATTTTTTATTGGAACCTCGGCGACGGTGATACCTGGTAAATACCTTAAATACCATTTTTACGTTCTAGGTTCGTTTCTGCTCTCAAAGCCGGTTACTCCGATAATTTGTTATTGTACTAAAAGTTGTACAATTGATCTGCAAACTATGTTGCAATCAAATAAAAGCTGTCTCAAATGTAATGTTATCATTATGGATGGCCATAAGTTTGTGGAATGTGATGGATGTGGAATGAGATATCATTACGATTGCACAGGTCTTACGACCTCTTAGATTCGTGTTATTGAATTAAAAAATAAACGAATTCTCAAGTATTTTTGTGATACATGTCTTGAGGGGCTTCGGATTATACCAGTTATACAAAAACGAATTGATTTAATGGAAGATAAAATCAAATTTATGGAAGATAATATTACCACTCAGATAAAGGAAGTTTTATCCAATGTTAGGGACTCCCAGGCTGAAAGAAATAGTATTAACAATACGATTCGTGATTCTGCTCCGGTTAACTCAACTTTAATGCAGGAAATGTTGAGAGACAGAACCCAAACTAGTGTTATGTTTTTTAACATGAATTTGAATGCTGATGAACCAGAAGAGGCTCAGGTATCTGCATTACTCATACAGGTACTTGGTAAACAGACTAAAGTTAGTTCTGTTCTGAAACTGGGAAAGCCGATTAAAAATGGCCACAAGACTCTTAAGGTCACATTGTCCAACTCTCAGGATGTCCAGTGAATCTTGCGGTCCAGAAAACAATTTGCTCTCCAGAGGCAAATTTATGTTGAGGCAGATCTTACACCATTGCAGCAAAGTGAGCTCCACGATGTCAAGCAAGAACTGCAGCGTCGCAGGGATAATTATTATTATTATGTTTGTTAGCAGCAGTAAGCGGTGGTACCGATGAGACTGCTGCATGTTATTTTGTCTTTGATTTATATATTCGCACGTCAGAGATTTCAGTCTCTATTCTACAGTTTTTGTCACATATAATGGATCAATATTTTGTTCTTTGATTCGCAGTCCTGATCAAGTCTGTTCTTGAAGACGTTCTTGTTTGGAGCTTTAATTGTGTTTTCAGAAAGAGAATTCCACTTGTACACTACGCGATTTGCGAGACAATTTTTCCTGACCAATGTTGAACATTTTTCCTTCTTTAGTTTTGCATTATGTCCTCTTAGGTGGCTTGGATTTGATGTAAAGATATCTAGGCTCAGTCCCTCAAAGTAGTTTTTATTGAGTATCTTGTATGTTTCAATCAAATCCCCACGTTCACGTCTCTCCTTAAGGGTAGTTAGGCTAAAAATCTTAAGACGCTCTTCGTACGGGGTATTCTTAAGTTCTTCTGGTATTTTAGTAAATCTTCTCTGTACTTTCTCTAGGGCTTCAATATCCTTTATGTAATATGGGCTCCATACTGTGTGCGCGTATTCCAATTTGGGTCTGACATATGTGATGTACATTTTTTTGATCATTTCTATGGTTTTTCCAGTGAGTGTTCTCTGTATTAGATATGTAAGTGTGTTTACCCTCTTTATTATTTCCGCAATATGTGCTTCCCATTTTAGATTTCTTGTTATGATTATGCCAAGGTCTTTCTGTTCTGTTACGTCCTTGATGTTCTGATTGTTAAGTTGATATTTGACACATGGGTTGTTTGCTCCCATATATATAGACAATATTGTGTTGAAGTACTCTAAAGGTATACCATCCATTGTTACAAAAAACTAGATGCAACTACCAAAGATGTCTTGTCTTTTTGCTATCAAAATATTAGAGGACTTGTAGCAGAACTTGTAATTTTTTTCCTACTGTGACGTGTTCAGGGCATGACATCATCGCTATTACCGAAACGTGGCTTCAACCAGATATCTTTGATTCTGAACTATTTCCAAACTTGTACACTGTATATCGATCTGATAGAAAGATAAACCTTATTAATGCCTCTAGAGGTGGCGGAGTTCTGTTAGGTATTTCAAATAAATTTGATTCTCAGATGTTAGATTTATCATTAATTACTAGCAATGTTCCTCTAATAGATATTTTAGGTATAAAATGTTATGTTAAGTATTTTCTTATTTTTATATTTGTTATTTATATTCCCCCAGCTGCTACACTGATACAGGATTTATAACATTCTTTGAATCACTTTCTTCTATTGATGTTTTGCATACCAAACATATTATTATCTTGGGTGATTTTAACGTTCCGTCATTCGGTACTAATGTCCGCCCTAGTACAAAACATGCATGTATTCGGAATTTTGGTGAAATGTTTGGACTTAAACAGTTTAATAATGTGCCCAACTCACTTAATCGCTATTTAGATCTCGCATTTGCCAATTTTGATATTAATATTGTTAAAAATACAGTGCCTTTGGTTGATGAAGACTCTTATCATCCAGCACTGCTGCTTTATATTGATGCTGAGATACCACATACTTCTCAGTTCCTTGTTCCAAAAGTTACCCAACCAGAGTTCAATTTCCGAAAAGCAAATTTTCCTGAAATGTACAGATTGTTAACGGAGGCTGACTGGTCGCCAGTATTGGATTCTTATGAGGTGTCTACTGCATGCTGTGCATTTTATGATATCTTACAAAATATATTTGTATCAACGGTACCCCTAAAGCAACAAAGGCGACGTTGTTTTCCTCCCTGGTTTACTAAGGAAATAATCAATAACATTTTTAAAATGGAAAAGGCTTTTCCAGAGTTTAAAGTCTGTCGAACTAATATGTATTATTCTAAATATGCAACTTTACGCCGCGCGCCGTACTATAAAGAACCAAGTGAATGTTGCCTACAGAGTACTAGTCGTGCAGAAGAAAGCATCAAGTCCGATCCTTAAAATTTTTGGACATTTATTCACAGCAGGAAGACTGAGTCAAGGATTCCTGCAATGATGAAGGATTCTCTGTCGACATACCAAGGTCCATTGGAAATAGCTTCTGCCTTTGGTCAGTTCTTTCATAGTGTGTATCGTCATTCTGCTCCAGTAGATGATGCACTACATGCTTGTAACTTATCTCATGACTCAGATCATGTTTGTATTTCTCCTACAATCACCGAAAATGATGTTATTGCCGCCAGCAAATCGCTCAAAAATAAACTTACTGCAGGTCCCGATGGGATTCCCAGTTTCCTAGTAAAGGACTGTTCTCGAGTATTGTCAGCTCCACTCAGTCGTATCTTCAATCTAATGCTTATTACTAGTGTTTTTCCAGATAAGTGGAACAGCAGCAAGGGTATGCCCTATATTTAAAAAGGGTGATTCCAGCTTAATCGAAAACTATCGAACAACTTCAATTCTATGGAACTCTTCTAAGCTATTTGAGACCATTCTCTATCGTCATCTTTTCTCAGGACTGTTTCCTTTGATCAACATGGTTTTTATTCAGGTAGATCTTGTGTTACCAATCTTTGTTCTTTCGCCCACCAACTCAGCACAACACTTAATAAGAGAGGTCAACTAGATGTGATATACACTGACTTCAGCAAGGCCTTTGACCAGATTGATCATTTTATACTGCTGAACAAACTGTCTAATCTATTTGGATTTTCACATGGTTTGGTAAGGCTACTTCACTCTTACCTAATTGGTAGACAGCAATTTGTAGTGGTTGATGGATTTAGGTCACATAACTTTACTCCAACTTCAGGTGTTCCACAGGGTTCTAATTTAGGACCTCTACTCTTTAACCTATTTATAAATGAAAAGCTTGCTTGTGATGATGATTTAAAGATTTTTGTGCAAATAAATTCTGTTGAAGGCTGTCAATTTTTGCAGCAAAATATAAATTTCGTTAACCACGTTTATCCCGCATATTGAGGATTTGGTTTTAAGGGCTTCACGAATGCTTGGGTTTGTGCTAAGAAATTGTCGCCTTTTCAACAATCGTTCAGCTGTTAAATTGTTATTTTATAGTTTTGTCAGGTCAAGACTTGAGTATGGCTCTATAATCTGGAATCCTCACTATCAGTGCTATGTCAACAACTTGGAGGCGGTTCAGAGACAGTTTTTTAAATATCTGGTGTACAGGGAAGATGGAGTGTACCCTGAGCGGGGCATTGATCATAATAATCTATTGTTAAGATTTAATGGTGTGACTCTGGCACAGCGTAGAATGCTGCAATCGAGATGTGTGAGGGTTATACTTGGTGCGGGGTACCAACAGGACTGTAGAGGAATGTTTCGTAGATTGCACATTCTGACTTTTCCCAGTTTGTATATTCTGAATTGTCTAGTATACATTAAGAATAGACAACTCTCTCTCACAACTCATGCTGATATTCATAATTATCCTACAAGAGGTTGAAGCAACATTGTGCCGAACTTTCATAGGCTCTCAAGAACCAGATGCGGTGCGGATTACTTTGGCATACTTTTTTATAATGCTTTGCCGGAGGCAGTAAGGTTTTTAAGTCCTCGAGTGTTTAAAGAAAAGTTGAAATTATACTGTATCGAAAAATAATTTTTCTCTGTACATGAATTTTTGCATAATGACTTTAGTGACTTTGACAATCTTCATTAAATGACTTGTTTGATGATAGTGTATGTATTTTTTATTACGCATGCCTCATAATCAACGATTATCGCACGCTGCAGCGTGCATAAAATGATGTTTATGATGCGCCTACTTTTTAAAAGGTTGCTATAGAAACATTTGATCATGTCAAATGTGACAGTTTAATATATTCGTCAATATATCCCTTAAGTTTAATATTTAAAACATTTTTGAGATTATGATGCATTCGTAATAAAAAATAGCTTATGATATACGTGTATAAGAGGCCTTTAAAGCCCTTGCGACTTACAAAACACTCCGCTGCGCGTCGTGTTTTGAAATATGTCGCGCGTGCTTTAAAGGCCCTCTATACACTTATATCATAATATACTATTATGTTGCATGTATTTGATTGTCCATTTTAATTAATGTTTTAAATAAGTGTAATTTTAATCATATGTATTTTTAATAAGTATTTTTAAGTTTTATACAAATATTATTTATTTGACTTCCTTGACCTGTAAAAGTACTATATTATATGTACAATTTACCAATAAATTGAGTACGAGTATGAGTAACACACTGACAAAAGATTTGGTAGACTTGAACACTTTAAAAAACAGCATGTTAATAAGCATCGAAACACTCGCTAAAGAAAATGAAAGTTATCACAATGAATTAAAGAGGGCAAATCTGGAGCTTTTGAAAGTGAGAAATGGATCGTGTAGCGATGGTGTAGAGAAGCTGGGCAGTGTTTGCAATTTACCACAGAAGAGTCCATCTTCTGAATCCAGAGACACCTTGGTGGCGTCTGATCAAAATTCTGTTAATGCCCCGTATGAAGATCGATGAACGCCTGCTAATATCCAAAGCACATCCGTACCTAGGCATAACGCGCCCAAATCCTAATTATTGTTGTTGTTGTTTGACTGAATGGCTCTGCTCCCTAGGGGCAATTTGCCAGGTCATTAGGAGTGGCAGGGTGTTGTCTGGTTCAGGACCATATCCCCACCACTATCTTCAAAGTACAAAATTTTCAAGCTGCTATATGTTTGTTAAGGATGGGTGTTAGTGGTAACATACACAACACAGGGAAGTATTGGTAATAAGTCATGTATAGCCGGCACAGGCTTAATGTTTAAGCGTTTCTTACAAAATAAATTTGACACCAATTGTCAATATAAGAATGGGGCTGTATTGGAGGAATTAGTAAACGACTTCATCATGTTGGCGGATATATTTACCAAGAGAGACTTCGTGATCGTGTTTTCGGGAAAAGAAAATGCAGTTAGGGGCCGAGGAGTTCAAAGTGACTGCCATGACAGACTAGCTTTTCTTTCGGGAAAAACTAACTTAATTGTTATTAGTCCTCCATTTCCATTTGCTCGTGATAGACAGATTCTTAAGAGACTTATTTATGAAGTAAATTTAACCATCCACAAAAGCGTCAATAGCAGAAACAATAAGTCACTGTTTCTCAATTTGGACAATTTCACAGAGCTAAATGACAAGAATTGGTATGCAGAGCCTACTCACCGAGCTAAACTTAAACTCTCGTTCGTCACGAAAGAGATCCTAATAGGTCAATGTTCGTGGATCTTCTGGGGTCTGGGGTTCTGTTTGGTGAGATTTTCTCCGTCTTCAGGTGTACCGCAGGGCTCCCATCTTGGCCCTCTATTGTTTGTTATTTATATTAATAATATAAAGCTTTGCTTCAAGTACTGCCTGTTCCTTTGCTACGCCGATGAGCCGATGACCTGAAAATCTTTCTTGGAATTAACTCGATTTCGGACTGTGAAACTCTCCAAACTCGGTAAAATTCAGCTATTTTTGGGTTTTGACAAATGCTCCATCATGACCTTTTCTCGTGGGTCGACAATTATTAGTCATGACTCATGACTATAAACTGGGTAATACTTCTCCATGTGAAGGATCTGGGAGTGCTATTTGACACCAAAATGACATTCCATCTCCACATTGATAAACTTGTCAATGAGTGTAACAGAATATTGGGTTTTATAAAAAGATAATGTGTTGATTTCATATACTATTCATATGTTTTTAGTAAACTTCCGTTTGCTTCCGTAATTTGGAATCCGAGATATAAGAGTAACATTGATAGACTAGAAAAAATACAGAACACACTTCACACACTTACATACCCGATTTAGACATAAGTTCGGAATAAGCCTTTTTGTACGAAGCGACCTTTCATGTCACCGCGAGGAAACACTCGAACCGAACAACCTTGACGTCATGTGGCTCAAGGTCAACGCCAAGGGATTAACCAAGTTTATATGTTGTCTTTATCGCCCTCCGAGCGATAGAGCCTACCAAAGCTTTTTCTCTCAACACTGGCTACCACTTTTGACTCAATACAGGTCGATCACCCCAGTTCAGAAATAATCGTTCTGGGAGACTTCAATGCCCACAACACAAACTGGCTCAAACATCACAACAAGACCGACAACGAACGTGGAGAAGCTGAAGCATTTGCCATCAGCTGCGGGCTTACTCAACTTGTAGACGAACCAACTCGAATCTCAGAGAGGGGCGAATTCGCCGCCCTCCTGGATCTTTTTCTAACCACCAATCCTGACCAGTACAAAATTACAGTTGGTCCGCCATTGGGTACTTCCGACCACAAACTTATTACAACGGTGTGTGAATTGCCACTCATACAGAAGGGCCCACCATTGCTTCGCAAAATCTGGCATTACAATTCTGCAAACTGGGACGATCTAAGGGAGTTCTACCTAGATTTTCCTTGGCTCGACGTCTGCTTTGGCACTGACGACCCGTTAGTCTGCTGCGAAGAGATTACGCAAGTAATCTCCTCAGGAATGGAAGCATACATCCCAAATTCCATCAAGTTACCATCAAAAGGAAAGCCCTGGTTCGACAGAAGATGCGAAAGAGCTGTAGGTAGGAAACAGCAAGCCTACAAGTACTGGCAACAAAATCAGACCGCTGAAAATCGCAATTATTTTGTCGAAGCGAGAAACGAATGCAAACGTGTGATCGACGAAACTAAGGACAAACACAATCAAAGGATCAGGAATAAACTTTTGCAATGTCCCAAAGGTTCCAGAAATGTCTGGTCGGTAGCAAAGGCAGTAAGTAACAACTTTACAAAAACTTCTCTCCCACCCTTGACGGACGAACGTGGCATCACGGCAACTACAGCCAAGGAAAAAGCAAACTTGCTCGCTAAAATGTTTTCATCGCACTCTACCTTAGACGTCCCCCAAGGCAAGACTCTCCCCACCATATCGAACATCAACACTACCATGGCAGAAATCAAGTTTTCTCACCGTGATATTCGGAAAATCCTTAAAGAACTAGATACGCAAAAGGCATTAGCACCGGACTGCGCCAACGAGCTAACACCCGTTTTTTCCAGGCTTTTTTCTCTTTCTTATGGAAAAGGGATTTACCCATCCTCTTGGAAAGTCGCTCGAGTGCAACCTGTTCCAAAAAAATGCAAGAAAACCACGCCCTCAAACTATCGTCCAATTGCCTTGCTTCCAATAATTTCCAAAGTCATAGAACGTGTAGTCAACCAGCAACTACTCAAGTACCTCGAGAATAATCAGCGATAATCAATACGGCTTTCGCAAAGAGATATCGACAGGAGATATATTGGCCTATCTCACTCATATATGGAGTAGGGCAATTGAAAACTACGGAGAGTCTCGAGCGATTGCGTTGGATATTTCAAAGGCATTCGACAGAGTTTGGCATGACAGACTGCTCAACAAACTGCCGTCCTTCGGACTGCCAGCCTCTCTCTGCAGCTGGCTGACCAGTTTCCTTAAGAACCGATCCCTACACGTTGCAGTCGATGGACACATCTCGGACACATTCACCATCAACGCGGGCGTGCCTCAGGGCGCAATACTTTCACCAACTCTGTTCCTCATCTATATTAATGACCTGCTGATCGAAACGAATAATCCTGTTTACAGTTTTGCAGATGACAGTACCCTTGTCTCCCACTTTAGATCAGAAAAACCCTTACCAGCGACTGAGACTCATCACCGCAGACAGGAGCAGATTACAGCAATTAATCAAGACCTGGAGAAAGTTCAAACTTGGGGCGACCGAAATTTGGTCCAGTTCAATGCAGCGAAGACCCAAGCAGCAACGTTTACTAAGAGGGCCAATACAGCGGGCCCTGACATCATTATGGCAGGATCGACCATTCCTTCATCCTCGTCAATCGGGCTGCTGGGTGTCTCGGTCAACAGCAATATGTCATGGCATGACCATGTTGCTAACATCGCAAAATCAGCCTCCCAGAAGCTTGGTGCGCTATTTCGCAACAAGAAACTCTATACACCGCAGCAGTTGCTCTTGCTGTACAAAGCGCAAATAAGACCGTGCTTAGAATATTGCTCACATATCTGGGGTGCCGCACCAAAGCATACCCTAAAGCTGCTGGATTCCATTCAGAAGAGGGCTGTGCGTCTCGTCG